>APFE030637346.1:165072-201965 GCA_000404065.3 Pinus taeda
GTGGGGGGGGGGGGACTTGTCCCCCCCGGTTGGGGTGTCAGAGTGCCAGTGGTCCCCTGGTAGGGGTTTCGGGGGCAGCGCCCCCGAAGCTAAAAACTATGTAAAATTTCCTTGTAAAAGTATAGTAATTTCTAGTCAATCTGGGCCGTTCATTAGGCGGATGATCTGATGATAGAACTTATGTTTAGTTTAGGGTTTTTTTCCCTAGAAGGAAACCCCTCTTTTTGTATGAGGGCATTGTATTTGAGGCTGTGTAATATATGTGTATTCTCCGAGTGAGAAGCAGAGAGGTGAGACTATGAGAGAAAACAGAGGATATTATAGCGGATCTGTTGTAGGTTTTGTCTCTTCATTTTGCTGGATAATAGAAAGGAAGGATTGGTTGTTCGGGGTGGACGTAGCCCAAACTGGGTGAACCACGTATATCCGTGTCTCTCTTGTTTTATGCGTTTTCTGTGTTTATATTTCTGCAATATTTTATGTGTTCCATTGCTCCGTAATATATAATTTTCTAACACCGATAGCAGAAATCTTGTGCCTGCCGATCACTTATACAACAATTGGATCTGATTCGTTGGATCGGTTAGATCCAGATCTGCAGTGGTAATTCACATATGGGCTTATAAAGGCGGAAAAGCGTTCTTTAAGCCTTTTTGCAAAGGTTTGGGTCCCGAAAGGGATTAAAGCGTGATTTGACATTTGAAGGGTTGTTTCAGTCCCGAGAATGGGGAAAGCATTGCTTTAAAGAGATTTGGTCCCAATAGTGAGGAGGGGTGATTGTGGATTTAAAGATCCAGTTGGGTTTTATCTAAAACCATTGTTTCTAATGCATCAAATTCTCACTGCAAAAAACTCGTGCCAAGTTATGCCTATTACGAAATTACAGGGCGGTGTAGTTGATTCCCACTACCTAGTCATTATCGTCTTTGAATTACTTTGGAAAAGCTAAGAGATACATGTATTTTAACTAGTTATTGTGAATTTCTTCACTCTCTTATCTATCAATAAAAATAAATGTTGGATAAAAAATTAATGACATTTTTTAAAAATTCCATGAACATACTGGAAAAGTGTCACGTAAAATGGATATATGCAGAGAAGATATGCAAAGTATTCAATATGTATTGAAAAACAAAGATGCAAAAAGACAACAACACTTCCGCACATTTGTAAGTTTCACACATCATCCATGTATTTTTTCCTATTTTCCCGCATTTGTGCAATTACTAATTAGCTTGAGTTATAATAATGCAACTAACAAATTTGAAATTGTTATTGCCTTGTAATAGTTAAATAAATTACCTATTCATTTTTTATTCTGCATGACAATGAATAAACAAATCTATGTTTACAGCCTATAAAAAATATCTAAAATTTAGAAAAGTGTGTTGTATTGCATTTACAATTGCTTATTAACTTTATTGCTTCAAAACAAAAAATGTATAGCTTTTGCAGTCTTACAATCACTCAAAATATAACGAAGGATGTATTGCATCATGGTCACTCCAGTATGAATGCAAAATATGAGCATGACATTGCTAAAGAGGGAAATTTGTCCAAATGTGATCAATAATTGTCTTATTCCCAGAAATAAAATTCCTTGTTATTTCTTGTAACTTCTCGCACTGCACATATTCTAATAATTGTTTACTTATTTTTCTATTTAAATTAATGTCGATATTGAAATCTCCAATAAGTATAAAAATGTAATCACCGAATGTGAATTGTGCCTTTGCTATTGCTATTTCTTCAAAGATTGTGGAAACGGGTACAAGCGGTGCAACATATACATTTATTATGCATATCTAACATTGGAAATATACTTCTGACAAAACAAGTTTGATTCTGTTATTGAAAATGTTTTTCGTTGATAAAAATTTTATTTTCTCTAGTATGCAAGCAAGTACTCCATGAAGACAATTTGATATGTTGAAATTTAATTTACGAAATTCAGTATTGGATTATGGAAATTTAAATGTGTTTCTTGGATACAAAGAATCATAACATTCATTAAATCTTCATCACAAACAATGTCATTCACATGAGAAAATAGACTTCACGTATTCAAACTTTCAATCGTTATAGTAATTTCACTTGCTATCAACTTCTCTATGTATCACGATTTCCATGATGCTTTAGTTCTGAAGCATTATGTTTCTTCTGTGTTAGTCTTTGGCGAAGATACAATGATTCGTATCGTTCTAACATGCGAGAGTGCTATGTCAACTAGTCCATGTGTTGATATGCCACTTGGATCAAATGGAAGTCCATTTAACGTTAAACCCTGTGATCGGTGAATTGTTCTTACACAACCTAGCTGTATCGAAAACTATTTACACACCATAGTTGTAAAGCTCTTGCTATTACATGTCAATGGATTTGAAACACGCAATATTGGAGTCCAATTAGATGAATGTTTTCTTCATACAGTTCATGATACTTGTTTCTTTGAAGTTTTCTAATATATGGATTTAGGAAATCTATCCACAACACACCAACATTATTGCTATTTTTCGTATTTTTTTCATATTCCATCAATGCCATTAACGAGACCATCCATTGTATTATAGTTCATTGTATATAGCACAACAAGAGCATTGAATTTGATAAGTATTCTAGAATATAATCTCATTATCTTCTCATATGCAAGAAATATTATTTCCTTTGTGACATTAATCATCATCAAGAACTATTAGCTTTTCATTTACATGTGACAACCTTTTTTCATTATGCTTTTGTACATCCCTGTCCCTGTAAAATAGGTATGGAAACAATGGATCCATTTGGAAAATCTCATATCACTTATTGTTTATATATTTTATGTCTTCATTATATTGTTGGTTCACTCACATTTTGATAAGGATTTCAATGAACTTGTTATCTTTTTGGTGCATTGTTGTACACAATTCATAGCGTTTGACTTTATCTTTTAAAAAATTGTATACTAGTCTTTTGCTTGCAAAAATTGGTTGCTCAAAAATCAAAGAATCTTTGATCGGTTGGACTTGGAACAAGTCATTTGAAAATATTAGATCAATATTTTCAAAATAAGCCAACGAAGTATGCTTAATTTGATGCAAGCGTTTTTCAATGTGGTATAATAATGTTGAACCAATTAGAGAAACCTCATCAATCGACATAACACGAAGCTGTTCATAATGTTTTGTCAACGTGTCTAATTTTTTACCTTTAAGAGAGAGATATTCCAATTTGTTAAATGGCAAGTGGAATGTAGAATGCAATTTTATACCAACTGCATTGAACATTGCCTTCCTTGTATATGTTATGATGATTCCTTTCAATTGACATGGGTCATATCCGAACATGTTATTGTATAAGAGAATTAGATATTGGAATATTGCTATAATAGTAAATGTTTTTCCAATGCCCACGCCACCTGTTACAAGTACATACAATAGGTCATTTGGATTTATTTTTTTCTCGTCAACTATTTTTTTTACTATTTTTCCCTGTTATGGGTTAAGCACTCTCATGATTTCATAAAATTCTTTTTCTTCTAATACTTGTGGCTACTTTACAAGTTGATAAGGTCTCTCAACAATTTATTTTGTATTTTTATCCTTTTGAAAATATTGTATATATGATTCAATATCGTATTCTTGATACCATTTTTAATTTTCTATTTCTTCATGGAGCCGAATTCCTTTGAAACAATTCACTCTCTTTGTTTTCAAGCTCAGTAACTATGCTATATTTATTAGTCCACCTTGTCATTGTTTCGTTGGTGAATTCTCGCTCATTACATTTTATGATTTCCTCAAATAAGAAATATGCATTCTCCCAACTCGAATATAGTTCCCTAAATATATTTTCGTCATTACAATATGGGACATACAATATCAATTGTTCTATGTGATATTTATCAACATCAATATGTTTATTATACTTTACATACATTATAACATATCGTCTCTCAACGTTTCCTCTTTTTTGCCTTGCAACGTATAACAGGATGCAAATTCTAGTAAACATACATGTTCAATGTTTTTTGGTTGTTGCAAATAGCGATTGATAATTGATAAACATGCCATGTTCTCTAAATCATCCGGTTCACATTCTAGGTCTCTTGGTTTCTTTAGTAACAAAGTTTGATCATCTATTGTTGAAGTATTAAAAAATATACATTTCCTTGAACTAGTATTAAGTGGCATTGACAACACTATATATACAGCTTGTTGTGAAAACATTTGCTGCAAGTTCCATACATATTTTCCAAGTCTTGCAATTGTTTCAGTGATATCACCATATTTTTTTTGACACTCACTTTGCACACGTTTAAACATCGATGTCATTGTTTTATCTAGATTTGTCATGTATGAACTTTAATAAGTAGTTGTAGCACATGTATCAAGTATAAATTGAGCATCAATATTTGCAACCTAGAGTAATGGAATATGTTGAGAAAAGATATTAGTCCAAATGTTTGTTGATTCTCTTTTCAACAAATTTGTTCTCCGTTTTAGAGTACACTGAATTGCATGGATATAATCAGATTCACTTATACTTATTTTTTCTAGAAAACTATCAAATGTATATGTCTCATATTGGTCTGTGTGCTCTAGTGGATCAAATATCGTTCTTGCATTCACCTTTGTTTTTTAATTTTCGAATTCCATAGGCTCAAGTATTCATGTTCTTGGCATTGGTGGTATCAGAAAATTGAACCTAAAATGCATCTGTTTTCCTTTCCTACAAGTGCTTGTGATGATGACGTTGTACTATTTTCATATTTGTACGTAGTTTGGTTGAATCACAACACAAGTACTTATCAACGAATTTTTCAATTTAGTATCCATATTTGTCCCATAGATGGGAGAATTTTTAATCCATATCAATCCATGTTCATGTTGGCTTCCTCAATTTTGGAATTCAGTTACAAATAAATAGTCAATGATATCACTGAAGTACTTTGAGTCATGTGAAATTAACTGTTATGAAACCAGCTCAAGAAAAGATAGAAAAGATAGATCAATGCCTTAGAATTCAGCCTCTTCAAGGGGGAAACCTCCTTTACATTACATAAATGAACAATTCTTGGATGATACAAATGAAGAGACCTCCTTTCTATATATATGAGTCTAAGGGGTCACTATATAATCAGAGTCTACATAACAATAATAATGTAAGGGCACAATAATAACAATAGTGGGCTTCTATGGGGCACAATAGTAACAATATGGGCACTACATGGGTACATCGATATAATAAGGTGGTTGTACTAATAATAATAAGGGGTTACACTAGTAGTATAGGGGTCTAACAATCTAGTACCTCCAAGAAACTAGCCATGCGGAGGTTGTTTGAAATCGAACCTATTGATATGCTTATGTTGCAAGAGACCTTGGGCAGCGCTGAAGATATTGAGCACACCCTTGTCGGCCTACGACCTGGATGGCATCACCATGCACTAGATGTTATTGGTAGGGTTGGAGATTTAGCCATTGGATATAATCCTCAGACTATAAATGTATCTGCCACCTGGGGGGGAGTGGGATACATAGGCATGGATTTCTTCTTGGCGGAGCTAGGGGAGACCTTGAGGATCATCAATATATATGGCCCATGCCAGAGGAGGGAGGATTTATGGCAGAATTTTCTTGGATCAAACTTGACATCTACAGACCAGCTAATTATCGGAGGTGATCTCAACTTCTCTATGGGCTTCGAGGAATCTTGGGGATCACTCGCACAGATAGACCCCTTGTCAAATTTCTTTAAAGACATTCTGGATCAGCATCACTTGGCAGATATTCCCATGAACAAGCTGATGCCTACCTGGAGGAACCGAAGGATAGGGGAGGCTGCTCTCGTCAGGAGACTGGACAGATTCTTGACCAAGATCCCCCTTGTCCAGAGACTGTCCAGATACAGACAATGGGTAGGGGCAGGGGGAAAATATGACCACTCCCCTATTTATATGGAAATTAAGGGACCAGAAGTCAAGCCAAGGGCTCCTTTTAAATTCAATCATGCCTGGCTTCAAGACGAAGAATATATTAAGTTGATCAAAGACCACTGGATGTCCCATCCTATATCGAATCACAGGATGGTAACAGAGGGTTTCTGTTACAATCTTTCAAAGCTTAAGCAAATAACCATGACTTGGGCCAAAGAGAAGAAGGAAAAAGATGATCGAAAAATTCTGGACATAGAAACAGAGCTGGAAACTCTGATGGATGACAGAAATATTGGATTTTCCTCGACTGAAGGAAAAAATAGATTGATAGAGCTCAAGGTGCAGAAAGACAAGATCCTTAAGGAGAGAGAGGAAGCATAGAGATTGAAGAGTAGGGCCGTATGGATGAAGGCTGGAGATGACAATACCAGATTTTTTCATAATTTTTCCAAAGGAAGGAAGGTCACCAATACGATCTGGAAGATGCCCTTCCCCAATGGTGAATCGGTAGACAATTTCCAAAAACTCTCCAATATGGGGACCTCTCATTTTCAGAATTTATTCAAAGTTCCCCAAGAAGTTAACCTGGTAGATATTATTCAGGTGGTTGGACTCTTTCCCTGGTTTGTAGGTGAAAGAGAAGCAAATGAATTACTAGCACCGGATACCCTGGTGGAACTGGAGGGGGTTTTGAAGTGGTTCAAAAAGGATAAAAGCCCACCAAACGGGTGGACTATTGAATTTTATTTGGCTTTTTATGACATAATGGCCACAGATATCCTTCAGGTCATGGAGGAATGCCACTCATCTAGGAGGATGTACAACGCTATCAATACCACCTTCATAGCCCTTATTCCAAAGAATGATTCCCTTGGCTCTTTTGATGAGTTCTGTCCCATATCTCTCTGCAACTGCCTCTATAAGATTATTTCAAAAATCATTGCAAACCGTATCAGACCTATTCTTTCTCAGCACATTCTCCCTGAACAATTTGCTTTTCTTGAGGACCGACAAATTCATGAAGCGATTGGTACTACACAAGAGGCCATTTATTCTATCCGAGCTCGTTGTTTAAAAGCTATCATCCTCAAGATTGACTTAGCGAAGGCTTTTGACCGGGTAGATTGGACTTATATTAAAATGCTGCTCATCCATCTGGGCTTTCCTCTGCCATTCACAAACTGGATAATGGCCTGCATAACATCTCCCACTTAAAGTTTTCTCATTAATGGTTCCACCCCCCCATTCTTCCATGCTGAAAGGGGTCTCAGACAGGGATGCCCTCTCTCTTCACTTCTTTTCCTTCTTATTATGGAAGGGCTGAGCAAACTCATCTATCATGAAAAGCAGAATGGCAGTTTATCAGGGTTGAAGATTATTGATCAGTGCTTCTTAACACACCTACTATTTGTAGATGATGTTATCATATTTTTGGATGGGAGTGTACGGGATTTGACTACTTTGGACAAGATTCTGGCCTCTTTCTTCAAGGCAACTGGCATGATGGCCAACCACTCAAAATCAACTATCTCCCAGGTCTACACATCAACTCAAGAATATAAATTGGCTTTGTAGCATTTCCCATACAATCCTCAACAGTTGGATCAGGGGTTTAAATATTTGGGTTACTGGATCAAACCGTCTGGTCACAAGATCGCAGATTGGACTTGGTTGATCACAAAACTAGAAAATCGGATCTCACACTGGAGTCGTCGCTTTCTATCAAGAGCAAGAAGGTTAATTCTCATTAAATCACCCTTGGAAGCCACACCAGTTTTCTAGATGGCTTTAGCATGGATACCTAGAGGTATTCTTGCTCGCCTAAGGCAAATATGTTGTAGATATCTCTGGAATGGGAAACAGGACAAAAGAGTATTTGCCTGGATCAGTTGGGATAATATCTCACGGCCAAAAAAGTGGGGAGGATGGGGCCTCAAGGACCTCACACACTTTGCACATGCTCTGGTTGCGAAATTGGGATGGAATTTGCTTACAAAACAAAATCTATGGTCAACAATATCATACCACAAGTACATTTGGCCACTACCTCTTATGGACTAGATCCGTTTCCCTGATTGGAACAGAACAGGTATATCAACTGTATGGAAAGCTTTACTACACTCGCTTCCTCTCATTTGTAGCCATCTAACTTGGAGAATAAATGATGGATCTAGGGCTCGAATTGGTATGGATCCATGGACAAGAGGTGGAGGGAGGTGTTATCTCCCACAAGAGCTCATTCAAATTCTTGAGCAGCAGGTACTAGAGTTATAGCCCACAATGCGTACCAGGAGAACTCTTCCATATTTACACAAGCATGGAAATCAGTAGTGAAACTAAATCTGCCTCCGAAATGGCATCATGATTGGGAGGATTACACAAATGCACTAAGTGAGTCTCATATACGCATTAAAGATGGACCAGATGAGCTCATGTGAGCCAAGGCAGAATCTGGACTTTATACACCCAAGGAAGGGTACCTGTGTTTGATTGGGAACAAAAAGCCGGAAATAGTGCAGAGCTGGTGGAAGATCATTTGGCAATTAAAGACCCTGCCCAGAACCAAACTCTTTTTCTGGTGTATACTCCGGAATAAGGTTCCCACTGGGGAAACGCTCATGCAAAGATCTGTACATGGCCCCACTTGGTGCATTCTTTGTAAACAGCAGTTAAAATCAACCTCTCATCTCTTCCTGTCATGTGGAACAACTAACCAGATATGGAAGATGGTTACTGAGGAGCTCGGTATCGTGAATAACTGGGAGAATGAAAATATCATTGAAGCATGGGAGAAGTGGTATCACACCCACTCTGGAACAAACCATGTGTGCCTACCCCTTATCATCAGTTGGGCTATTTGGTTGGCAAGGAACAAAATGATTTTCAAAAATGATTTGATACGCTGTCAATTTGTCACTGCCAAAATCATCGCAACATACCATGAACTACCAGCTATTACCCCTCCTCGCACCCGTAGACCAGCCGCCCCGGACCCCATAGACCAATCTATACCATGGGAATTTTTCGATGGAGTTGCACAGCAGCACAGATGTGGCGGGGGGGTTCATCCTTTATCTATCAGCAAACCATCATTACAAAGTGAAAATGGACTTAGGCATGGGAACGAATAATTTTGTTGAACTCATATCCATCAGATACCTTATGCATTTTGCACTAAATCATTATTACAGAGATTTACAGATATTCGGGGATTCAAACATTATCATAAATTGGATCAATCATAAATCTAGATGTCATGCACACACACTCTTAAATATATTTGATGAAGTTATGCAACTCAAAGCACATTTTAACAACATCATTGTTCGTCATATTTATAGGGAGCACAATCACGGTGCCGACAGATTATCCAAGGAAGCCACACACATCCCAGGAGGACAGTGGATAATCAACGAGCATAGGGACAACTCACAATATCAATACTACCACAGGCTCTACATAGATCAAGTCTACCCTCGGGTGGACGGCCATTGATTTTGCCATGTATATAAGTTATTTAATAGAAATACTAGTATCTTATGAGCAGCATCCTATGAGATGCAAGTAAATACTTTGCATACTATACATACATCCAGCGTGGTGTATAGGTTTTGACAATTTTGAAACAGTATCATCCCCCGTGATGATTTTTTGTTTATTATAAGACATGTACAGGAAGGACCATAGACTTACAAGACATGAAGGAAAATCTGCATATGCTGAACAGCATTTACTACATGTAATTTTTCACCATATAATGAAAGATTACGATTTTTCCTTTGGAAAAAAAAAAAAGTGGAGTTAGAGAGAGAGAGATACCAATAGAGCTGAAGTGAAAGAGGATAGGGACAAAGAGAGCGAGACCAATACAAGTCTCCTTTTATGTTGTGGTACCGGATCTTAATGAGGCAGGGGAGGCATACCTTTACCCATTGAGATAACTTAGTACAAAAATAATGATGCGCCTAGAAATATAAAATTGAGCAATGAAGTACATGTTGAATGGTACATGACACGCTGGCATAACTGAGCTAGAAAATAACACAATGTGTCCCATATACATAATGCACCTGGAAAAAACATGAGTCGGGACTGAATACAATAATATCTAAGTACATGAGATATAATGGACCTTCCCAAAAAAATGTTTGGGAGGGAGGGTAGAACAACCGAAGAACCCTGCTAAATAGGGAAGAGCTCTACAAAATTGAATGGATCATCTGAAGGAGACGTGCATGCCATGAACACTACGATCGGTAGGAACTATGTTGGAAATTTTGAAAGGGGGGGTGAATCAATATTCCTTAGCAATTAGCACTTTTAAATATTTTCAGAGCATTAGTTAATCTTCAATTATTATTAATGTTTGTGTAGTAATAAAAGTAAATAAAAGAACACAATATGCATGCAAATTTTAGGTGGAAAACCGCCACTGGGTCAAAAACCACCGAATCTTTTTCTAATAAACACTTTAATCTTCAACCCCAACTGAAATGAAAGCAACAACTTCCTATAATTATAGAAAAGCATGTTCTCCATCTCCCACTGAAAGGACACCCAAATTCCCTGGTTTCTTCAATAATCAACTAAATGGATGCCCCAACACCCTATCAAACCACAACTTGTCGTAGCACCACCCTACCAACCTAAAGTGTTCACAGGCCCCAACCTATAGGCGACTTCATACACTAGCCTAACACCTCCCTGCCACCCTATAATGACTTAAATGAGTCAAGAGTGTGGATTCGTGTACCAGGGACAATGATACCTGATACAAGATGATTTATAATGATTTTGACTGAACACCCACACACCCTATGAACTGCAACCCAACCATGACATCATCCCAATAGAGACTCCTATACCTCCTAATAATGCCTTTTCGAATCTAGGCAGATTGACTCTTTTACAATAATGCCTTTTCGAATCTAGGAAAAACACATATAAGTGCATAATAATGAATAAATACAAATTAATTACAATGCATACCTGAGGTGTGCCTGTCACTTTTGTTGTTGACTTGTTGCAGCAGTAGACAAAGACTCCCACTCTTGATATAGGCCTCGACTCTATGCAAGACTATATCCAAAACTGACTTAAAGATATATACAATAAAAATTGATGTCAGACCCTAGACTTGTGATGGACCAAGTTCTAAGAAACAACACAAACCATTCTATCCATTATGAAAAAAAAAAGTAACATGAACTTACAACATCATATAGATTTAGCAAACTTGGTATAGCATCAAGAATATGCAGCATAAAATGTGTAGTATCAAGAATATGACATCCACAAAACTAATTGTGACATATAGAGACATAGAGATATAATTGAGGCACTATATATACTTACGTTGTCTTGCAAAAACATATGTCAGAGATGATACTCAAAATTCAAATGTAAACACTAATCATACATACCTTGTTGTAGGAGACTTACCCTTGATTGTTGATGTGTGGTCCTTACTGCACTGATCCTTGAATCCATGCTTTTTCTTTCCTTCTAGGAGCTCAATATTGAATTTGTTGTATCTATGTAATTTTAGATATCCAGCATCTGAAATTTCATATTGTGGTATTCCTCTGAGTCCTCTTTCCAATTCCACAGTTCTGATCAAGATTGGATTCTTCAAGGAAGATTTATGCTCAATCTCCCACGATGACCTAATTATAGACTCGTTCAATAGAGTGAACTTGTACGAAATTCCACGTGTCATTGTTGGTACCTTCGACCCTGAAAATGCTACTAAACAAACTAAAGTCCTTCCTCTTTCTATGACTATTTACAAAAATTAAATCCAATGCTCATAGAGATATTTACGATGATTTTCCCAGCGTTGCCTATTTGACATGGAATTTGGGAGCCTGCAAAAACCATAACTTCCTTAGATCATATCTCTGAAAATATAGCAACACAAGATCTCAAATTTGGTCACATGGTTCATAAAGGTTTCTGCTAAACTGGGTTTTAATTTCAATTTCTGAAGCTTTGTAGAAAAATCGTTAGAGCAAAAATTCCACGATGACCTGTTTGAAGCCACAAAATCCCTACTAGAGGAGGATATGAGGGTCACTATTTATATGAAAGTCCTAAGTTGAGAGGGTCCTCAACAAGTGAACGTTGGAGTGATTTTAGGAAAAAAACACATTATTAATTATTTACTATTCAATGACCACAACCAATTATGAGTGCCATGCCACAACCCCATAGGGTTTTAGCCCACTAACTGGGGTTACTAACTTCAAACACGAATATCTCTCAAACCATGAGGAATTACGTGGCATGCCATATATTAGCGGAAACATATCGACGAGTATAATCCATCTAGAATATACTTGACTTGGAATATAGTAAGGTGTCAATCAAAAACTCCCATGCAAGATCTGGGTAGCCCTTGGTGCTGCTTGGGTTGACATCAATGAAAACCACTGATCAACAATCTCCCCTTTTGGCATTGATGGAAGCACAAGTACTCCCCCTGTGATCATGACACCTCTTCCTATTGCCTTCTCTCCCCCTTTCTAATCAATGGCAAAGGGTAACTCCTCCTAACAAACAGACATCCTGTGGACCAGTACACACCTCCACTCCCCATTTCTACTCGAGTAGATAAGAGAAAGAGTCTAATGAAAACTTGGGAGAATCCCAAGATTTTGGAGAAGATACTAAAATTCTTCACGAGGTAATGGTTTAGTAAAGATGTTAGCAATTTTTTCTTTTGTGCCAACATATTCAAGCTTGATATTTTTTTCATCGACATGCTCTCTAACGAAATGATATTTAATCGGAATATGCTTCGTTTTGGAATGCATCACAGGATTCTTGGAGATAATGATGGCCCTAGTGTTATCAAAAAATATGGGAATAGGCTTATCGAACTTGATTTGAATATCTTGCAAAATTTGCTTCATCCAAAGAACTTGAGTACAACAAGTTGTTGCCGTGACATATTTTGCTTCTGGTGTGGATAATGAGATTGAAGACTTATTTTTACTTAATCATGAAACAAGACAACCACCTAGATAGAATGTTGCTTGACTGGTACTCTTACGATCATCAACACTTCCTACCCAATCTACATCTGTATAAGCTTGTATGACCAAATCATTTTATTTGGGATACCATACACCATATTCCATTGTTCCCTTAAGATACCAAAAAATTCTTTTGACGACAACAATATGTGATTCTTTCGATGCTGCTTGGAATATTGCTACTTGTATAACTACCTAAATCACATCAGGCCCAGAGGCTGTCACATATAAGAGACTACCAATCATGGATCTATACAAACTTTGGTCCACATCCTTTGATGGATTTTCTAAGCTTAACTTGCAACATGTTACCATGGGGGTAAGGACTGGCTTGCAATCTTCTATCTGTAATTTCTTGAGCATTTCATCGATGTACTTGGTTTGATATATGAATATTCCTTCATCCTACTAAGAAATCTAAAGCCCTAGAAAGTATTTCAATTTGCCAAGCATAGACATTTCAAGCTCACTTTGCATTTTTGTGGCAAAGTCTTTACGTAATCTATCATCACTACTTCCCAAGATTATATCATCCACATATACTTCAATAATTGTTAGGTTATTTCAATCCACTTTCAAATAAAGACTTTTTTCATTACTTCCTTTCTTGAATCCCTATTGATGTAGATATCCATCAAGACAAGCATACCAAGCCCTAGGAGCTTGGTTGAGACCATATAGAGCCTTCTTTAATCTGCAGACGTAGTCTTCTTTGTCAAAAAGCAGAAAACCTTGAGGTTTCAATGTAAACTTCTTCCTCCAATTCACCATTTAGAAAAGCTAACTTAACATCCATTTGGTAGACCTTTATTTTTCTCGAGCAAGCATAAGCGAGAAACATCCTAATAGATTCCATTCTAGCAATGGGAAAAAATGTTTCTTCAAAATCGATTCCTTCAACCTGTGCATATCCTTTGCAGACTAATATTGCCTTGTTCATGGTAACCTGTAATCCTTCAATTGTTTTTCTCCCCCTAAACCTGTAATGAAACTGCCATCTTTTTCAAACTACCTTCCTGTCAATCGTAGACTTGTGCCATATACTACTGCATAAACTCCCCATATTCAAATTTCTAGGAGTCGATAAGTTGAATTGTTTAGAATAGTGTGTTTTTTAACGGACCATCTTGACTCGAGTCATTAATTGAAGTAGTTGTTGATTCCTAACAATCCATTACGAATCGTGAAAGCATAACTTTTGGGACTTTATTTCCTTCTTTCTTTTCTTGCTGATATTTTACTTGTTCATCGTGTACATGTTTTCCTTTACAAACCTTCTTATTGTCGTCGTCAAGCCTTTCAATCATGGTTGATTCCATATTGTACCTACATTTATGAGCTATGTGTCCATATTTATGACATTTGTAACATTCGATGTTATTCATAGAAGATTTCATTTGGTGTATATCTCGTGTTCCTACAAATTTGCTTCTAGGGTTTTGTCGATAATAGTTGTACCTATCCAGAACTTCACAATCCCTAGCCTTATGTCCAAAATTGTTACAATGTAACATTTGACATCATCTCTCAAATGATCAAATTTGTTGATATTATGCTGAGTTCTGGAATATCCATTTTTGAAGGATCTCCTCGAATTATATTCATTCCAAACATACATGCGACATTCTGCAACTCTATGTCCAAACCTTCCACATGAATAACAATGACCATAAAAGATAGGTTGGTACCTGGGAGGAAATCTTCTTCGAGGAATTGTCTTCCAAGGTTCTTCCTGCAAGTCTTGATCTCTTGATTTAGTTGAGAGATTTATCTGCTTGGTATATTTTTCATATCCATCTTCTTTAATTGTCATAGAAGGACTCAAAGTCTTTTTGAATTTTTCTTTGTAACCAAGACCAGACTTGTCATTGTATGATCGTTGGTTGTTGATGAGTTCATCCAAAGTATTTGAATCGTTGGCATAGTTTTGAAACGTTTTTCCATTTTTTACTTCCTTTCATAGAGTAACTATTTCAGCATCCAATGCCTCTCTTTCCTTGTTGCTTTCCTTTAATTATTTCCTAAGTGATTCTTCAATTCATTTGTATTCTTCAACCTTGATTTTAAGATTTAGGACCTGTTCCCTTTATTTCTTTAATTCATCTTCAAGAGTGTTGACGTGCTTCTTCTCAGCCTTGAGCTCTTTGATAACCCTGATTACTTCGTTTTGAAATTCAATCTCAGTTATTTATTCTTCTTCATCTCCTTCTTTGTCAGGTGTTTGAAATTAAACCTCAATCATTTATTATTCTTCGTCAAGTGTCTCTTGCATATTGTTCTTAGCCATAAACAATACTCTTTCATTGAATTCTTATTCGTTATCACTATCTTCTTCAGATGAGGAGTTATTTCATTTGGAGAAGAAACTTTTCTTAAACCATTTCTTCTTGCCTTGCTTGTTGAACTTCCTATGACTTTTCTTTCCTTTCGTAACAACCTCATTTTTGTGAAGACATTTGGCTGCAAATTTCCCAACCTTGCCACAATAAAAACATATTAATGGAAGTTTACCTTTGAATTTTCCCATACCTGTTCTCATTTTCCGCTTGAAGTAGGCAAACTCTTTATCTAAGAATTCTTCTTCATCTTCTTCCTTTTCTTCATCCTTACAATTGCAAGTTTTTGCTTTCAGAGTCTGCTTGTCCTTACTATTCTTCTTGGATGCGGAAAATGTTGTTTCTAAGTTAGATGTTCCATCGTCTTCTTCAATCCTCATTTCATATGTCATAATAATTCCATGCAATTCATATATGATTAGATTGGTCAAATTCGATCTATCTTCCAAGGCAGATACCTTAGGGTTAAATCTTGCTCGCAAGGTTTTGAGGATCTTTCGGACAACAATTTTAATTTCAATAGGTTCTCCCAAGCCTTCCAATATATCTGTTGTTTCATCATCATGATGAAAGTATGCAACAATATCTTCATTTCCCTCATTTTGAGTTGCTCAAATTTTGCCCTGAAAACTTGAAGCTTTGCTTCTTTCACCTTTGAGTCACCTTTCACCTTTGCTTCTTTTCTTTGCTTCTTTCAAGATTTCCCCATACCTCTTTAGCAATTTTGCAACTCAATACCTTAAGATAAATAGATTTGATAAGCCCACCGATAATAAGATCTTTAGCCTTTGCATCATATATCATATTTTTCTTACCTTGTTCATCTTGGGTCAGTGTGAAGCCTTTGTCAACGATTTACCATACTTCATATCCTTGCGCCAGTAAATGAAACTGCATTCTTCCACTCCAAAGTGCATAGTTATTTCCATTGAACAAAGGATCTCTATTATTAGTATACTCCATGATCTCCTTCCAGTTATTAGATTTCTATTAAAGGAACCAAACTTTGATATCAATTGTTGGAAATACTGGGGGGGGGTGAATCAGTATTCCTTATCAATTAGCACTTTTAAATCTTTTTAGAGCATTAGTTAATATTCAATTATTATTAATTTTTATGCAGTAATAATAGTAAATAAAATAACACAATAGGCATAAGAATTTTAGGTGGAAAACCCCCTCTGTGTAAAGAACCATCAAATGCTTTCCTAATAAATTATTTAATCTTCAGCCCCAACTGAAATGAAAGCAACAACTTCCTAGAATTATAGAAACACATTCTTCTCCATCTCCCACTAGTAGGACACCCCAATGCCTTAGTTTCTTTAGTAATCAACTAAATGGATGCCCCAATACCCTAGTGAACCACAACTTTCCCTAGCACCACCCTACCACCCTGAAGTGTTCACAGGCCCCAATCTGTAGGCGTCTTCATACACCAGCCTAGCACCTACCTACCACCCTATAATGACTGAAATGAGTCAAGAGTGTGGATTTCCATACCAGGGACAACGATCCATGATATAATATGATTTACAATGATTTTGACCGAACACCCAATCACACTATGAACTACAACCCAACCATGACATCATCCCAACAAAGACTCCTATACCTCCCAATAGTGCCTTTTCGAATCTAGGCAAACTGGCTCTTTTACAATAATGACTCTTTCAATGATGACGCTTTTACAAATGACTCTTTTGCAACTTTACAATGATGACTCTCGGCCTTGACACTTCTTCACAATATACGGATGGTTGTCATGTCTTCAAAGGATGTCCTACTGCATTGCTTCCTTTGATTTGATACTTTTTCTCTTAAATTCTTGCTTGAAGTTGTACTTGAATCTTATTCTACCTGCATGCAAAATTTTCCTGGAAAAACCAATCCCAAAACAAAGAAAAATACCCTTCAACTTACCTCTGCCTACAAAACACATGTAAGTGCATAATAATGAATAAATACAAATTAAAATTACAATGCGTACTTGATGTGTGTTTGTCACGTTTGTTGTTGACTTGTTGTAGCAGTAGACAAAGACTCGCACTCTTGATATAAGTCTGGACTCTATGCAAGACTATATCCAAAATTGACCTAAAGATATATACAATAAAAACTGATGACAAACCCTAGACTTGTGATGGACCAAGTTCTAAGTACGACATCAAACACCATTCTATCAATTATCAAAAGACAAGTAACATGAACTTACAACATCATATAGATTTAGCAAACTTGGTGTAGCATCAATAATATGTAGCATAAAATGTGTAGTATCAAGAATAGGACATCCGAAAAACTAATTGTGACATATATAGACATAGATATATAATTGAGACACTATATATACTTACATTCCCTACAAAAACATGTTAGAGATTATACCAAAAATTAAAATATAAACACTAATCATACATACCTTGTTGTATGAGACTTACCCTTGACTGTTGATGTGTGGTCATTACTGTAGTGATCCTTGAATGCATGTTTTTTCTTGCCTTCTAGGAGCTCGATATTAAATATGTTTTATCTATATAATTTCAGATCTCCAGCATCTAAAATTTCATATTGTAGTAGCCCTCTAAGTCCTATTTCCAACCCCACAGGTCTGATCAAGATTCCATTCTTCAAGGAAGAGTTATTCCCAATCTCCCACGATGACTAGATTATAGAGTCGTTTAGTGGAGCGAACTTGTACAAAGTGCCATGTGTCACTTATGGGACCTTCGGCCATGAAAATGTTACTCAAAAAACTAAATTCCGTCCTTGTTTTTTGATTATTTACGAAATTTCAATCCAATGCTCAGAGAGAAAGTTATGACAATTTTCCCAACGTCACATGTTTGACATGGAATTCGGGAGCCCGCAAAAACCCTAAATTCCTTAGATCATATCTCCGAAAATATAGAGAACTGAGATCAGAAATTAAGTCACGAGGTTCATCAATATTTTGGCTCAATTGGGTTTTAATTTCATCTTTTGAAGCTTCGCAAAAAAAAGTCTATAGTGAAAATTCCACGCTGACCTATTTGAAGCTACAAAATCCCTACTAGAGGAGGATATGAGGGTCACTATTTATATGAAAGTCTTGAGTTGAGAGGGTCCTCAACAAGTGAACATTGGAGGGATTTTAGTAAAAAAACAACATTATTAATTATTTACCATTCAATGACCACAACCAATTATGAGTGGCATGCCACAACCCCATAGGGTTTTAGCCCACTAACTGGGGTTACTAACTTCAAACATGAATATCTCTCAAACCGTGAAGAATTATGTGGAGTGCCATATATTAGTGGAAACATATTGACAAATAGAATCCATCTAGAAGATTTTTTACTCAGAATAGAGTAATTTTTCAAGTAAAAATGCCCATGCATGATCTAGGTAGCCCGTGGTGTTGCTTGGGTTGACATCAATGTCAAACATTGATCAACAAACCGAACCCATCAAATTTGTAGAACTGTATCTAAGGTTGTAGCATAATATGAAGGCATCTAGGCATGTAGGGGGCTACATGAAGGGCCACCCCCTCATGAGGTCTGAAACATCTCACACACACCCAGGAATCACTAGTACAATCTGTTGTATCACTGGACCATAATCAAAGGCAAATAATGAGTCCCTCTACTCAATCTGAGGTACTGAACAAGAATGGAAGTTGGAACCAAGATACACCACCCTCTAGGTTGTTCTTCTGGAATAAATGATCTGATGTCGACAAAATAGGACCCGTGATAGGTGAGACAATGAGGATCCTCAAATAAGGCATGAGGGAAAATAGTAATGTGACTGATGGATTGACACCAGCAATAATGGAGGAAGATAGGACTGAGGGATAGACAGATGACTTCCCTTGTCATAGCATAAAGTGCATGGTTGACCTGGCAAAGACTAGCTCGACTCTGGAGGGGATAGTGGACAATATGATTGGAGGCCAAAATGGGCAACACAGGATGAACAGTATGAAAAGATGAATGGAATATTGTGACATGATATAATGGGATGTGAAACAGACTCCATGGATGCAAAGGTGACTCATTGTAGATACTTTGAGCAAGGGTGACTCGATGATGCCGCCACACAGAATAGGCCTGGTGGGGCCCATGAAGACATGAGCACATTATGGTTGTTCATGATGAAAATTGACACGTGAGATGAAAAGTATTAAGAGGAGGTGGACCTAAAAGTACAAGTGTCGCCTTATGAAGAAATTCAATTTTGAGATGCGATGAAGTGATGCTTCTTGGAAAAATGGCTTCTTAGTGAAGTGTCGAATCGTCAAAAACTAAGAGAGACCCATTATATTACTCGATGAGAGCTTTCCAATGGTGCTAATGGTTCGCCAAATGGAGCTATGGTTTGGTCGTAATGTGCAACAAAAAAATTGTGGGCTTTCCTATAAAAGGGTGTCTTCCCTCTGATTTGAGAGGAGGAAAAGGCCCTAAATCTTGTGGAGATCATAGTGGACAAATAAACCATCAGAATCAGGATCTACAACTTTCAGGCAAGTGGCCTTACTTGTCTAAAGCTGGCCTTAATGCTTCTTGGAATGATGGTTCCTGGTTAAGAATTAAGGGAAGAGGAAAACGAGAATGAACTACTAGAGGAGCTCTAGAATCATTCTCACACACTAAGTCAAACATCGGGACTATGTGGACATGGAGTAGAATATTTGAAGATATGATATCAAACCTCTATGATATGTGATGTGCATATGGTTCACTGTAGAGGCTGGTAGGACAAAATATCCAAGGAATGGGAGGATAATAGACCATTCCTAAATCTAGTGGGATCTAGGCCGAGACTTATGTTAATCTATTGAGAAAATGGCCAGGGAAAAACCATCATGCCCCAAAGCATGGGATAATTCCCACAAACATATGTGATGAAGGGAACTGATCTGGTATGCAAAGTTGGGGATGATGCCCCCTAGCAGGAGGAGTTTTTGGAGTGCCATTGTGTTTCAAGTGCTCGAAAATGGATTCAAGCATCTCGGCCCAACTTGGCACGAGATCCTCAAAAGGATGATAAGCAGGTGTAGGGGCCTATGTGGCCCCTAGTATGCTATGGGTGTACTGGATGTATTTAGAGTGGTGGAATCCAAATATCAAAAGACATACACACGATGGTGCATATCATCCCAAGGATAATCATGGGTATTCATGGCTTCCATGATGTCCTCATCAGAATGGAAGATGAGGGGACGGTAAGAAGATTGACTACATGGTGCGGCGGTGTTACCTGGTGCATCATCTTGAGAAGTAAGGTTCACATACACATCATCAGAAATGGTAGACAATGAGCTAGCAAATGGAAGATCTACTGTTGTTGAGACTCGAGTTTCCAATGAGGGAGGTTCAACAGAAGTGTGTGTGGGAACCTTAGAGAGGTTTTCCTTCGAGGTTCTTAATGATGATGATAGGTAAAGGATATGGACTGTGGAGTCTGTCATCTCGACATATGGTGGAAGGATCACAATCCTGGGAGCAGAGTCCCCCTATTTTGGTTTGCTAATGGTACCAGAATCCACAGGTATAGGAGTAGGTGATCCACTATGAGTGGTCTCGTATTCCCAAAGCGCCTCAAGGCAATCACAAAATTTGTCGAGATAAGGGAAACAATGGGAATAGGGACCATGATGATCGCACAAGGCACAAGGGTGATTTATGTGTAATGTTATGAGTTTCATGGTTGGACCCGGTAAGTTAGCATGGACCTCAACGATATTTGGCTTAGGGAATGTTTCATGAACCAAAGGTTTGAGATGAGGGAGTTCACGACAATTATTGATGGTGTGCTCAACAACTTTACACAAAGAACATGGAGGTGACAGCTTTGGGGCCTTGGGGGCTAGAGGAGCTTAAAGAGCCTTTTCCTTAGGTTATTTCCTCTTAGCTTTTCCCCCCTGTCGAGATTCTTTCGCAACAAGAGTGGGTTCCTATTGAGGTTGTGATGGAACTGGAAAAGTGACATGGGCTGTAGGGACCGGTTGAACCATGGTCAAAGCATGATAAGTTCTTATTTGACCAAGAAGAGTGCTTATAGGGGGATCAATGTAACATACTGGGATCCCCAAAGTCATGTTAGGGAGGACCAGCGAAGCCATGACAGGGACATAAAATATTCCCGAAGGAGGAAACAAGAAAGGTATCTAGCCTGTAGGGTAATGTCTAGGCAGAACAGCTCTTGGATGGTTGAGACTTGGAGGAACAGTTCCTGGTGGGAACATAGAAGAGGAACCCACAAACAGAGGAGGTCTTGGGGGGATCTGGATGGCTTGGTTGAGAGGGTAAAAGTAGGGTTCTAAGGAGTTGGTTGTTGATTAGATGTACCAAACTGCTTTAGAGCAGCCAGTGACGCTTGTAACATGCAAACACTCAAAGAGTTAGGCTCTGAGATGAGAGGGGGAGGACCTGGGAAAGCACCCAATAATGAGGAATCTTTGTAGACTTTGGGTGAAACACCGGTAAGAGGAGTTGAAGAATGCTTATCAAACATCGACGAGATAATGGACTCAGGGGAGGTTATGGACATCGGCTTGTAGTAAGTCAATTGATCGATGGTAATGATCTTCCCTTCATGGGGGAACCACTTCTTGTGGAAAACCGTAGATGCGATGGCTGACATGGCATAAGTTTAACTATGACCCAAAAGAATGTTGTAATCTAAATGGGCATCAATAACTTCAATTTCTACATGGACTCTTTCCTCCGAGATTCACGGACAATTGTGATACATGCCAAGAGGCTAGAAGGAGTGTCTGTCCCAAGAAAGCAAAGTGATGGTGGATGGGGACAGCTCAAGTGACTTAAGTCATTTCCAAATGGCAGCGGACATCACATTGGTGGATGGACCTTTGTTAATAATGCATCAGGAGATGGTGGCATTATGGACTCATACTTGTATCTGGAAAGCAATGGATGAAGGTAATGGGGGATGTTCTGATGTATCAACTGGGAAGACAATCAAAAGATTGTCGGAAGGATATAATATGCCCAAATCAGTTAGTAGAGCTTTCTTTTGATATGGGAACAACTGGAGTACCTCCAGCATCGACATGGTGGCAGGTGATTATGCCAAGTCATCTACTAAAATGTATGTATGGGTAGCTCGGTTAGAACCCGCATTACGACATAATGGTCCTTTTGTGATCTTGGGAATGACCTCAAATTTAGGCTGAGGGATCTATAATAGGCCATTTGGTGTCGTAAGAGGCTCATTATATGCTTGGTTTTGGACTCAGTGGCAGATAAAGTCAATGGCTTGTCATATTGATGTGACCGAGTTTACAGGTTGATACCGAAGGGATTAACCTCAACATAATTCATCATGAGGATCTCGTAGTCACCAGGACCAGAAGATTGGGGGGGATGGGCTACTTGACCTAGATGAGGTTGAGCAAAAATAAATCCTTGGTGAGGGAAAGGATTCTTAAGCATTTCCAGTTGAGATGGCACAGTATTCTGAGGAAATTGTTGGATGGGCGATTGACCTCTAGAAGCTGCTTGAGCTTCCCACATTTGTCACATCTGGGGTAAGAGAGGACACTCATGTGTATAATGGCCAAGTACACCATAACATGCACAAGGCTTGTTCATACGAATAGCCTTGTTCTACTTCGGTTGACTTCCGTGTTGTTGGTTGTTGGTGTTAGGTTGGTTCCCCTAGGGTTCACTAGGTTGATTACCTTAATTACCCTGGTTACCCTTGTTACCTTTCTCCTCATTATTTTTCTTGGAATTTTGGGGATTGGGCACACTTTGTTGTGCAAATGCTTGACCCTAAGGGGGAAGTGGTTGTTGGGGTTGATGATGCATGGGAGGTTGCGGTGTTAATGCTTGAGGGGCTGAAGCGCTCGGTTGTGCATAGGGAGGAGCAATGGCTTGGTACACAGGTTGAGCATTGGATAGCCTTGAAGACATGTTGCTAGCGGGAGGGGCATAAGTTTTGGAGGAACTGGTGCCCCCTACAGATAGACATAACTTTTCTAAGTATATGGTGAAGGATGTGAAAGGTTTCCAATGATACCATTGGCGGCGTGAGATGCCCCCAGTGTATTAGCACCTCCAGGATGGGGGAGGTCTAGAATGACGGTATAGACATAACCGGATTTCACATAAACTAGGTCATATCTCAGAGTGGTTTGGAGAGCTTCTTGTTCTGTCTGAGGAAAATGGGATGAGACATATTTTCCAATGGATGATAAAAGGATCCTAAGAAACTAATCTAGATAGACACGGTCTTCGAAGGGTAGGGCATGACATGCGCTCCTCCTTCTATGCCACTCCTCAACATAATTAGAAAGGCGAGTGGCTGAGGACTGATGAAACGAGGTCAATAGCTCCATACCAGTGTCGTATCGGAGAGGTAACTGAAAATATGAGAGGAACGATTTAGCAAGCATCACGAAAATGGAAAGGGTGCAGCGGGCTAGTTTGCATACCATTTTGCAGCATCTCCAGTGAGCGTGCATTGGAATTGCTGAAGACGAATGGAGTCACTGGTAATGGAGTTGGATGAACACCACATGTGGAAGGACCATATTTGATTGGTAGGGTCCTCTCCAGAATTTGCCTCAAACTTGGGGATGTCGGAGGGGAGGTTAGTCAGCATAGCAAGCCAACCAACATTGTGGTGTATAGGATCATTTATCAATTGGCTAAAATTCAAGATACTTAACCCAGCCATAAAAAGGAGCATGGGGGCTGCCGAAATGGTTCCTGAGATAGTTCCACTAGATGTGACCACCGGAGTAGAACTAGAGCCAACACAAGGTTGGGTCCCATAACTAGTTGTGGGTCTAGACATGGTGATGATATGCGGTGAAGGAGGCTTGGAATTATAGGAGGAATCAGTTGAACCAGGAGAAGAGTCGATATAGGGACTCGGGGGACTATGAACTCGAACCCTATGGGGAGGAGTAATATGCCCAAGTGAAAACTGGGGATGAAGGCCTAAGAGTCTCTGTGATAAACGCCTTGGCGGCATAATGGTGGTAAGACACAAGTGACACAAAAATGGTGAAGGAAGATCAACAATATGCTTTTGTCTTTGTGTGGGGAGATAAACTAATTATGTCAAGTCTTGGCTTGGAGGTGTAAGCCAAGTGCTCTTCACTTAAGGTGTTCTTTTGTGTGCAAGTGCGTTTAATTAAGCCCAGATCATGTTTGAAAAAAAATGTTGAAAATAAACTGAAATTGAAAACAGAAAATGAACAACAATCAATTAACTAAACCCCACCCAAACTGGGTTTGTAAACACTATGCTGGTTGGTGGCGAAATCAATTGAAACACGCACTAAAAATGTCAAGAGATCTAAGTGTTAGTGTGACTGGGATCAAATGACACTACGCTGCTAGAAAGTGGTGCAACAACAACAAAAAACCAGAGAGGAAAATCGCTACAAAAAGATAGGGAGATGGGTGTAAAACCTAGGAAAACCGATGGGACCCTAAGGAAATAACCAAACAAGGTTTAAGATAAAAATTTGGATGGAAACAACCTATATTTGAAGATCTGAAATAGAAGGGTATAGATCTGGAAAATATGGTTGAAAGTGTTGCAGACACTCAGACTTCTTACTCAGCTAAACTCCTCCTATAAAGGTGGAAGCATACTAGAAGCCCTAAGGGGATAAATTCCACTTCAACGAGTAAATCAGATTAGATCAAGTCCTAAGTAGAAAAACAGTGGTCAACCAACCCAGCAGACAGCTCAAGGAAAAACCCAGAAACAGATCTAAAAAATCCCAGAAACCCTAAAAGTCACTGGTACTGACCTGATTTCAGGGGGTTCGCACTTTTGGGGCTGAAAGGTGCTCTCTAGAACTCCATATCACACTTTTTGGGCTGAAAAGAGTGATTTCTACTCCTTGATTCCTAGTCAGCAAGCCTCAGAGAAATTTGGCGTCTTTGTCGCGACTATTTACTATGACCTGTGGAAAAGACCAAAAAACTTCCGATAGTTAGAATTTTGACTGATATAGTGTTAAAAAGCTAGTAAACAACATTAAGATACTGAAAAAATAAGAAACCCTAAGCTCAAAACTGAAGGTCACCTAGGTTTTTGGATCAGAAGTAAAAGCCTAGTGGAATCGCCAATTTTGTTGTAGCGTTTTCTTCTCAAAGGTGTACAGAAAGAAATCACCTAAGACTATGGATGGGAAACAATCTCAACAATATAAATGACTACTAAAAATTGTAGATATACAGCAAATGATAGAAGCAAAACCTGCCAAAGTCTTGATCTATGCCACAATCATAATTAAACAACGAAATGAAATAGTAATAAATGCAGGTAACTCCAATAATCCAATGGAAACTAGATATACAAAGAATAGATTTTATTAAATAACACATGTGAAGGGAACAAATTAGTGTTACCAGGCCCCCTCTATGGGATGGGTTCTTGGCTATCCTCAAACCTCTTCATCTTTTGTAGAGTCTCTCTCCTATATAATGTGTAAACCCAGCAAATAAAAATCTTGAACTCAATGGGAACTCAAATGGAAAGAAAAGTGGTCTGCGATAGCAATAATAATAAGAGTTACAGTAGTGAGTGCAACAATGAAAATAATCAAAACTGAATAATGAATGGAAAACCCTTCTATTTATAACAAAATATAGAGTTATCCTCGAATAATGAGCAATAATAAAATATTATTAACCCCATTCTAGGGATAACCACTTGGAATATTTTATCATATTTGATTAGGAGGGAAAAGTATTTAAACTTTTATTTAGAAATAATAAATAAATAAATGATTTATTTATCATCTCAAGAAGTATGGTTAAGGAATAATAAACAAATAATGATTTATTTAATTATTCCTGAGGGATTTAGTCAAACTTGACAAGGAATAATAATTAATTAGTGATTAGTTAATTATTCCTAGAGAAAAATAAGATAATCAATAATTTATCTATTTATTTTTCATAATTGGGTCAAATATGACAATGAATATTAATTAATCAATGGTTTAATTAATTATTCCTAGAAGAAAATTAAATAAATAGTGATTTATTTAATTATTCCTCATGGGTTTAATTATAAATTACTTAACAAATGTGGTTTATTAAGTAATTTCTCACATTGAAAGCGATTTTACTATGGTAAAATTGGCCTTACATGGTGTACTTCGATACATCTAGTAAATTAGGCTAGATGATCAAGTTTTTAGTTATAACAATCGGAGTCTCAATCACTTGAAACCAGGTTGAATATCATATCTTTGAATTTTGAACCTTAGAACTTCGGAGAGTCGAAGCATTAGTCAATCGGAAGGAGGTTGAATATTAGATCCCCAAACTTCAAAACTTCAGAATTTTGGAATTTCATAACTTCTTGTTAATAAATCCTTTTTAAATTAGTGTCAAGGATTGCAGGAAGTAGGTATTTATAAAGGAATTTGCTTCCAAAACCAAAGGATCGAGGGACCCTTTCTCTCTCCTCGGATAGGACATATGGCAATAGTTGATTGGCCCTCTAGAGCTGATGGTGGCAGATGACATCAGCATGACATGGTTGTATAGAGGGCACGTGGAAGTCAGTTTTAGCATTATTGAATGGCCTAATGGGGAAAATCATGTTGACATGTGTCACCACGAAGGAGACACCACACGCGGTTCATGACACAACCATGATGTCACCCTAGAAGTATTTCAAAGGTTGGAGATTTCATAAATCCTCCATAATTTCACTTTGAGAAAAGTTTAGATACCATGGAGCTCCGATGTTGTTGGTTTTGGTCATGAATCACAAAGAACCAAGGGCGTAGTGAAGGTCTTAGCACCTAAGTGCTATGTAGATGCCACGTGGGAAATATATTTCGGAGGTTGGAGTTTTCATAACTCCTCCATAATTTCACTTTCAAAAAGGTTTTGATATCAAGGAGCTTTGATGTTGTTGGCGCTTGGTCATGGAGCCCAAAGAACCAAGGGCGTAGAGAAAGAACACAAGGAGATAAGCCCCCGGTATGATCCTCAAGGGCTTAGCACATGTGTTATGTCGTCGGTAATAGCACCCAATCCTATGGTGGAAAAACATTAAGAGGCGAAGAAAAAGGGGATAAAGGCCAATATTAGAATCTCGTGATTTCGTAATATCCCGCCTTAATAAAGTTACGAAATGAGGGGCTCTAAAATTGTATCACACAGATGTATGAAGGCTGAATGAGTTGAAACCTGAGTAAATGTGCATAGTAAGGTTGGTGTCGCAAGAGTAATGGCAGTTGCGGAGATCGTTGATTCAAGGCAGCAAGGACCATGATTGCATGGAATGATTTAAAGGAGTATGTCATGAGCTGAGACAATCCATCTCTAATCTTGCTTGCAATCTATGACAAATTAAATGAAGAATAGAGCCTAAGGGACTAGAGGTTTTATCATAGTTCAGAGGAGCCATGCCTGAGGTATGTATGAGTATCTAGAAGACAATTTAGAAGTATGTCCTGAGCGATAAAGAATCATACAGTCGGTAGAAGTTGAATTTAATGGAAGAGATACTTTATTCTACAATATGATTGAGGCTTATTTCTTGATAGGTTGAAATACACTCAGGTGGACATTCCTTGCATTAATTTTGTTGTAGCCATAGTTGGTGAGTGAACAAAGCCCATTCTTTGATTTAATGATGCAGCAGTGGAATTCAAGTAATGAGATGGAACAACAAGATGGAGAAGCCATGCATAGATACACTCTGATAACATGAATGGCTGAGTGATGGATGATAGAGACACCATCGATCAATGTGTTTCAATGAAACAAAACCTTTGATTATATAAGAGTAAAGTGGTGAAAACAGCATTGTTTCCAGTGAGATGTGTGGAGAGCTCTATGGGTGTGTGTGCACTGCTGAGGAGAGGCCAAGTCCACCAATGTTGTAGAGAGAGGCTGAGAGTGCCTATGCATAGGAAAGAGACCCAAAGTGAGCCTATGTTGTTGTGTAAGAGTCCCTGGGAGATCCCATGCTACTATGTGAGGTCGAGTAAGCATGTGTTGCAAAGGAGAGCCTAAGAGTGCCTATGCATAGGAAAGAGGTCGAAAGTTCCAGAGTAGAAGAAGAAGGTCGAGAGCTGAGTGTATGTTATTAAGAGCAGATGAATGGGTCATTGTGTTTCTATAGAGTGAGTAGAGAACAGAGTGCAGTGTGGGATGAGTAGAGGAAAGGATGTTGAGGAGAATAGAGTTGATATCAGGTAGAGTAGCTTCCATATACATAAACATTAGTTCCTTATTGAGTGTGGGTTGGAGCCTGCATACAGGAAGTTGATGCTTCCATATATAGTGGGTTTTTTAGAACGCTTTGGGTTTGGTGCCTCCTGCAACTTGGTGCTTGCATAAATCTAAGAATTTATAAGTTGGTGATTGCAATAAATCCATGAAGTTGGTGCTTCAAATGGTGCTTCTGGTAGGCTAATTAGGTGTCTCCAAAAGGAGGGAGTTGGTGCTTCTTGCTAGTGGGTGCTAACAAACAATCAAAGGGAGTTGGTGCTTCCTGTGAGTGGTGATTCACAAACATATTGATGTAATAGAGTATGTTCTTTTATTTTTACATCAATAACAAAAACAAGCTTTGATGGTTTTTCTCCCGAGAGGATTTCACATTAAACGTCCATGTCTCATGTGTTTTCTTCTCATGATGTGTATGCTTGTATTGGTTTATATGGATGTTGTTATGGTTTTTTAGTGGTTTCTATCATATAATGGATGCCAAGTTTGAACGAGTGAAGATAAATTGGCATAAAGTTTAAATTAGCCTTAATATGGATTCACCCCCCCTCTCAGTATTAACATTGTTTCCAACAATTGGTATGAAATCCATTCTTCCTTCAAGAATAGCTTAATCACTAGAAGGTAGGTCAAAGTGAAACAATGGCTAATCAAGATTGGCTAATAGTAAAAGGAGTTCCATTATTAAATGGATCAGACTATTAGCTCTGGAAGATCATAATGGAATCCTACTTGATGGTAGTCAATGAAGACATTTGATTGTCTATGATATATGGAGAGAGGAATGAGTTAAATATAGAAGCCAATGAAATCATCATGAAAGGGTTGTCTAATCCAGATGTTGATAAAATGAGGCATTGTGAGTTAGCAGAGGAAATTTTGGACAGATTGCAATGTCTATATGAAGGAGAAAGCTACACAACTCAAGAGGAGGTTGAAGAACCTTGACGCTCAAGCAATGAACATGAATATGTGAAGGATGTTAGTAATGAGAAGAAGAGAAGGAAGAATACGAAGAAGGCATCCCAAAGGAAAGATGCTCAAGAGAGTGAAGATCCTTCTTCTAGTAAGGAATCTATTGTACATCATTCTCGAGGGGATGATAAAGACTCTGAAGAGAGACCATATGACTCAAAAGGTAAGTTATTGCTTTGTGATAAATGTAAATAAATGGGTCACTCGCTATCTAGATATTCATGTGAATCACTTGAGGATAGAGATATCCATGCATATAGTAGTAGTAATGAAAATAAACCTACTTTAGTATCAATATAAAATGAGGGATCCTCTGAAGAAGAAGAGAGTATATCAGTGAAGAGAATAGGGATATCACTAGAAGTGATGAAGATGGAATACTCCTCATACATGTGGAAGATTCCATGGACACAGATATGGGTTTAGATCTCTGTGGTGTCTCATCTAGCAGCTATGATAGCGAAAAAAGGAACTAGATGAAAAGATCTATTTTAGGAAGAAGTTGATCTCTACTCTAAAAGAGATAAAGGAGCTATCGAAAGCAAATCTCAAGCAAAAGGAGCAGTTGCACGAGCATGAGCTTGAGAATGAGAAGTTGAGAAAAGCAATAGTTTATCTAAATTCTCAATAACAAGAGGCCATCATACTAAATGGGAGGCTAACCATTCAGCTAGATGAAAGATAAGCTCACTGTGAAAGACTACAAGTTGAAGTATTCTCATTGAGACAAGACTTAGAAAATTCAAATAAAGAGTTGTCTCAATACCATAAGCTTGAGGACAGAAAAAGGGATTTGAAATAGATTCTTGTTAAGAAGATATCCCTTATCATCAACGTTGGTTTGGGTTTTAAAGAGGAACCAAGACCCAAGAAGGCAAAGGTTGAAAGGTCAACTTCTGAGGTAAAGGTAGTTTGAGGTTCCAACAACAACAAAGGGAAAGAATTTGTTGGGTAGCAGCGGCAAGGGAAGAAAAGATAGTAGCATAACGGTCAACAACAATAGTGATAAGAGTTACAGAAGAAATCTAAGCAACAACAAAAAGGAATGCAAGACAGTAATGAAAATTTCCATGCCAAGTACATGATGAACCAACAGAGGTCCTTTTCCACTCAAGGACAAAGCCACAAAGGTAAAGGTTTCTTCAATGCTCAAAATCCCTTTTATAGGTATTGTTTTTATTACAATAATTTTGGACATAAATCCATGGGTTGTAGATGGCATGCCAGAAAACAAAGTGTGTGGCGCAATAGCAGGAGAAGACATAATTGCAATAGTAGAGGTCATGACAAGAATGTTGTTAGATATGGTAATTCCTCTGCCCCATTTTTAAGCCATGTTGAATGCTACAACTATGGAAATTTTGGGCATAAGATAGCACACTGCAGATATAACAGAATAAAGCTCGCTTCTCAACAAATGCATGCAAATGTAGAAACTCGGGATTTGAAGACAAGAAGAAACAATGGAGTGTAGGAATACAAGTTTATCTTCAGTGCTCAGTATCAAAAGAGAAATATGAAAATAGGAGGAAGAAATTAGAATAAAACTAGGAAGAATGATCCTCCTACTCCTGTAGTAGACCCATCTGTAAGGAAAAAAGGCAGCAAGAGGATTTGGGTGAAGAAATAGGAACAAAAGGTGGAGTGCTCTCCAGCCAAGCACAACAAAGAGAAATCCCAAACATGGGCAAAGAAGAAGATATATGGTAATGCCTTTATCAAGGCTCAGACGCAAAGAAAGTTAGGATGAAGAGAGAGGATGATCTACTCAGCGAGAGTAGATCCTCTGTTTCTCTTCAGTGATAGAAGAGAATGGCCTCAAGAGAGGCCAAATAAGTCAAATGCAAGATGTTAGAAGGAATAGACAGATAGGTGCATTTAATTATTGAAGATATGTTTGTGTCCCCTTGCTTATTATAGGAATAGATTGGTTTATCTTCAAGCCTAGCATTGCGAAAAATGGGAAAGAGAAGCCAGCATGGTTTCATGGGGAGTACACAACAACATTTTATGTTGTGAAAAGAAGATGAGTTGCAGCAGAAGTGTGGAATGAAGAGGTTCATCATTAAGTTGGGCCCACAGGATTAGTCCCCACGCAGAGACAAGGAAGTAGATACAGGAGATCAGAGAGCATTGACTCAAGGGGAGTTTCTTTGATAGTAGTAGCAGGCAACAATTGTATAGCTCAGGAAGAAAGATTGCACTGGGAATGAAAGTTTTGCATCTTGGATGAAATACCCTTATTTCATTTAAGATTGTGAATCTGATTTTGCCTAGTAGTCTTGTGTTCATAAATTGCAATGGCTATAAGCTTTCAATGTACCTTAGTTTACAATTGGTCTCATTAAGATGGTTTGGGTTTGTATGGAGCATCCTTTTGTGCAAATGGGCATTTCTTTCTAAAAAGAGGTATTAGAGTTTTCCTGGTATAGTATCCAATTTGTATCATCTATTTCTGGTGCAATTGGTATTATTTAAGCAACAATCCCTATTGTAGAAGTATGATATCAAGGGTAGAAGTGTTTAATATTCTCAAGAGAAGTAAGTGCAATCGCGGTGGAAGCAGCAGTAGAAGAAGTAGTGAAGAGCAAGCTCAATGCATCACTAATGGGTGGTAATTGCAGAAACAACAATGCCATGATAAATTTTGATCAACATCGATTTATTTTTAATTGGTACAAAATATGCATTCGCAGAGAGAGTATTTAGTTGGAGGCCTTAAAGTTTTAAAAACTGGAGGTTTATTGGCATGGAGGAAGTATATGTTCAGGGGGAGCATATCACACAGGTCCATTTTAGAGAGTAGAAACAACTATTAACCCTTGAAGAGAATTTTGCAAAGCAGCTGCTAGACCCTCGCCATCAACAATCAGTGATTGCATGGGGGAGAAGTGTAACACCCTTCTCCCACATCTACCCAAGTAACCGGCCAACCAAAGTCAACATGTGATGAGAATTTACTATGATATGATTCGACTCCCTATGTGTCAGATAAGGAAGTGGAACCAATAGAGCACATCACACATACCTTCCACATCAGCAACAGAAATCCTAATATTCATCCCAACCACTCAAGTAACCAGCCCTTGAGACCAACTGAAGTTTTAGTGCATCAAACCTATGGACACTCCCTTGATAGGGACAAGGGTGCATCTCAGAGGCTCTAGAAGCTCCACAGGAAGGGCAAGGGAGATTCCGGGGGATTTTTTTCCCCAGTATTGTGTCTGCGACTACGAGATTTGTGCCACTTTTTTAGGCCCAGAGCCCAGGTCACTGCTCAAAACTCAATGACACCTTCAGAAATGAAATTTTACAGTGGAACAAAGATACATTTGCAAAAACATCAATAAGGACTAGATTAGACCCCTACTAGCAATGACAGGCATTTCGTCAAACATATCACAAACATGAAAGCTACATGTATTAACAAGAGAACAGAGAATAGGGGTCTCATACTTATCTAAGATTTTCTATGAGGCATTTTTTCCTTATCACATTAGTTGCATTATCATATCTTAGGCCATAGATACATTTCTCATTCATTTACAAGTAAAAACATGATGACATCCATACATCACCATTTGTTATAATACATATTCATAACCAGCATAATAACAACATAAATACCAAGGAAACAACAAACATATAATCCACATATGAACCAATATAATACTCATGAAATAATAAGGAGAAATAATATCATATTAATGATGCAACAGCCAACTAGGTTTGGGACTTCCACGAACCACTCAACCATGGATTGGCTGAACCAAATCTTTCTTTTAGCCAATCACCCTCGTACCATATTTCAAGAATGAATGTGGGATCTCATGGAACAATCCATCAAAACCGAACCATGGCTTCGAGAGGCCAAACCACCTCAACCCATAAAACAATGATTCCAACTCATGGTCGGACATCAAAAACCATCACCAAATTGGTCTCTACCCAAGCCTTCTAGGACTCCAGAGTGTTTTTCCAACCAAGGTTTCCATGACTAGTAACTCAACCCACTGTTGTCTTCAAGCTTCCATAGTGTTTGTCCAACCAAGCCTTCTAGGACTAATAACTCAACCCACCAACGGCTTCCAGAGCATTTTTCCAACCAAGGTTTCCAGGACTAGTAACTCAATCCAAGTTGTTAGAGGGATTCTAGAGATTTTGTCCAACCAAGGCTTCCAGGAACTAGTAACTCAACCCAAGCTAAAGGAACCATGAGAACCAACCATAAAAAAAAAGAAATGAACCCACAACACCATGGTTATCGTAGAAATGGAAAGGATAGGAAAATTCACTATCAATCCAGGCAATCCTCCATGCCAATGATAGATCACGACCAATAAACCACATGCATGTGCCATGCATGTGTCAGGCATGCCAAAAATAGTGAGGAAAACATACATGCAACTTGGTACCTGCAGGAAAAACATGTTGTTGTTGATCCTAATTTCCTATTACACTTTCCAACTCTTGCTTTTCCTTCTTTCTCTAAGCATCCAAGTATGCTACACTCTCCAAGAGTGCTCCAAGAAATGTCCAAGAGTATGAGAGAGAGAGAGAATAGAATGAGAGCTCCAAAACTAAACTGACAGAAATATCCGACTAACCAAGCCTCCCCACTGATCCTCAGAACCCTTTTATCAATGAGGCCTCTATTTTCTTCAATTTCCATTATTTCCCTTCATTTTCCTTCATTTTCCTCCTCATATGCAGCCTATCACCTTTCATCTTCATTTTGTCCTATTTCCATTATTTTCATAAATAAAATGTCAATTAATGCCTCATGCCTTTCCAAAGCCTTTGCCAATTTCTTTAGCCATAATAAAATGAATGAAAACCCACTAGGAAGCTTTTCCCACCATTCGTCTTGGAATATGTGTCCCATGACCATGGTCTTATATATTTTTTACATGGATCTTTAACCAGGGTTGTTACAAGAAGAAGCAGTTTGTAGCCCTTTGCCATTAATATCAAAGGGAGAGAGAAGATTATTCGAGAACAAGTTGTGATGGCCCAAGAAGATGAAAGAAATGAATTGATGGCTCATGCAAGGAGGTGTGTGGAAGCATCATGAGGATTGGCCATCAATGTGGAGAAGTGAAGAGGTGTTTCCATCAATGCCAAAGGGGAAATTGTTGGATATTTGGCATTGTTTGTTTGGCTAATGGCAGTGATTTTGTTGGCATTTCCTAACAAACAGAAAGTGTGTTGGCATTGATGTCAACTAGACCAGCATTGGTTTGCTTGGTGTATCAAGCTCAGTGGGAGTCCTATCGTTGTTGTAGTCCTCTGTGTAGAATCATCATAGTAGCAGACTTATTAGACAAGCCATAAAATGATGGCTATGATGGTTGGGAGTCACATAATTTGGAGGAGATTATGCCTTAAGAGATCAGATCATATACTCTTGGAGTTAGAACAGTTTCTTAGTGCTCGAAAAGATATTTCCAATGGTATGTGGAAGTCCATAAATGGATCTCGGGATCAAAAGTTTTTAATAGTCAAAGTAAGAATCTTGAAGTCCTTAGGAGGAAGATGAATTTCATAAATAGGGAAGCATGCCAAATTTCGGAACCAGGAAGCTATCCAAATATCAAATCCCCAAATTTTGAAACCTCGGAACTTTGGAGGGTCGGACACTCGGAGGGTTAGAGTCTTAGTCAATTGGAAGCAAGCCAAATATCGAATCCCTGAATTTTGGAACCTCAGAACTTTAGAGTGTTAGAATCTCAGTCAAACAAAAGCAGGTTGAATATCAAATCCCCAAATTTTGGAACCTCGGACTTCATAGGTTCAGAGTCTCATTCAATTGGAAGCAGGTCGAATATTAGACCCCCAAACTTCGAAACTTCAGAATTTTGGAATTTTGTAACTTCTTATTAATGAAGCATTTTTAAAAGCACTAAGGGTTGCAGGGAGCGGGGATTTATAAAGAAATTTGTTTTCAAAACCAAATGATCGAGGGAACCTTTCTCTCTCCTCGAACAGGACACGTCGCATAAGTTGATTGGCCCTTAGGAGTTGACGATGGTAGATGACATCAGCATGACATGGTTGTATGGAAGACATGTGGCAGCCAGTTTTAGCATTATAAATCATTGTGACACATGTCACCACTAAGGAGACGCCACATGGAATTGATGACATAAGCATGATGTCACCCTTGAAGTATTTTCGAGGTCGAAAATTTTGTAACTCCTTCATAATTGCACTTTGAGAAAAGTTCCGATACCATGGAGCTCCGATGTGAATGGAAGATGGTCATGGAGCACAAAGAACTAAGGGTGTAGTGAAGGTCTTAGCACCTAAGTGTTATGGAGATGCCACGTTTGAAATATATTTTGTATGTCAGAGTTTTCGTAAGTCCTCCATAATTGTAATTTGAGAAAAGTTTCAATACCAGAGAGATCCAATGTTGTTGGCACTTGGTCGTGCAACCAAAAGAAACAAGGGTGTAGAGAAAGAACACAAGGAGATAGGCCCCTGACAGGATCCTAGAGGGCTTAGCACCTAAGTGTTATGTCACCAATCATAGCGGTTGGTCCTATGGTGGAAAAGCATTAAGAGGCGAAGAAGAAGGGGTTAAAGGCCAATACTAGAATCTCATGATTTCGTAATATCCTACCTTAATAAAGTTATGAAATGAGGGACTCTGAAATTGAAGCACAGAGGTGTATGAAGGATGAATGAGTTGGCATATAAGTAAATGTGCATAGTAAGGTTGGTGTCACAGGAGTAATGGCGACTGCAGAGATCGTTGAGTCAATGCAGTAAGGACCATGATTATGCAGGATGATTTAAAGGAGTTTGTCATGAGCTGAGACAACCTATCCATGATATTATGTGTGTGCTATGATGAATTAAATGAAGAACAAAGCCTCAGAGACTAGAGGTTTGATAATAGTTCAAAGGAGCCATGCTTGAGGTACATATGAGTCTCTAGAAGAAAATTCAGAAGTATGTCATGAGCAGTAAAGAGCCATACTATCGATACAATATGAATTTAATGGAAGAGCTCCTTGATTCTACAGTATTACTGAGACTTATTTCTTTGTAGGTTGAAATACACTCAAGTGGGCATTCCTTGCATTAATTGTACTACAGCCATAGTGTTGGCATTATGATGCATGTGTTGTACTTGATGGCAACCCTCTCATAGAAGATCATCTCACTTAGATCAGTAGCAAAGAATTGATGATCAGATTACAAAGAATGAAGAAAGCTGAGTATACACGCAAGTTCACTATATACCAAGTCGCGTACAGAGGCAGGATATACGCAGGTTCACTATGTACCAAGTCGCGTATATACGCAGGTTCGCTATATACCAAGTAGGGTATACACGCAGGTTATACTCGCAAGTTTTCTGGGTATACAAAAATGCGTATACACG
>APFE030637348.1:6448-25435 GCA_000404065.3 Pinus taeda
TGCTAATGGTGAATCGAAGACTCAATGACCATCATCGCGAGCAATGTTACTGCAGGGTTCAAGCTCGTTAAAAAACAAACCCTCCATGAGCAGTTTTAGCACATAGCTCAATCTCGTTAAAAAATAACCATAAGTCATGAGCAAATGTTTCCCCCAGTGTTTAAGCTCATTAAAAAATGAACGGGTAAATAACCATCGTGAATTCCTTATCACCAGCTTTAGAGCCTTGGTCGTGTTCTCATCAACACCTCCACTCTGTTTTTAGGCGATCATTCACCCCCATATGATTGTTTACCCCTTCAAGGAACATCTGTGAAGAGTGATTCTATTAGCCATCCTTGTGACATTCCCGTGATTGGAAAATTCCAAATCTTACCTGGAATCAGCTGCTACCCGAAACCATCACTCATTCCTCGAAAACGAGTCTTCTTTAAGCTCTTTTCAACTGACTCATAAAATATGAAAAGATTGACGAGCGATTGGCCTCTCCGGCTCGTTAAAATCATCAAAAGTGCTATCCCTCCTCTAGATTTTAATCTTTTTGGACCTGAGGGGTTATTACACATGTACAAATTCGAGCGTGTCTTGTTTCGGGCTCGTTAAAACTATCGAAAATTCATCCCTTTTGTATTATTTTACACTTTTTCAGACTTAAGGGATTATATGATGAAAAAGAATCGTTGGATTCTCCTTTCCATTTCTTTCAGACTCTCTAAAATTGAAAGGGATCGAGTTATCTTTGTCACTAGGCTCGCTAAAATATAGCGAGAGGTTTGCCCGAAGGGCGGATTATAGAATAAGCATATGTTATCCTCCTCAAGCTTGACAAAAATAAAGAGGTACTGGTTAGCAATGACTGGGGAAAATTGGGAAGAAAACTTGAAAAAACTTTATTGGTAGCAAGTCGCTCTTGAACATGACACTTTCCTTCTGCATCCATGCCGGGTTGGGTTGTTCCGTTCGTTGGTCATCACCATTGGTTCGTCACACCATCCATCTTTTAGGTTAAGACAATAAATCAATTGTCAGTGTCACTGATATGTTCAAGAGAAGTCAATTAGACAATTCACCTGTGTCTCACCCACTGCAATACATTCATGCTCCATTCCTTCGTGACCGCCACCCTGAACTCTATATCGTCAGATTGTTTTCACCTCCAAAATCATTTGCTTCATTCCATGTCATTGATGTGGGATTCATTAAGGCCCTCCTGGGATGGTTCGCTTCTTGTCGACATCAACTCATTATCCAAGAAGTTAACTTAGGAATAACTGTTTCAGTACTTTGAAGCTTGCATGCCTCAATGGCAAGTTTCTCACTTTCGGCGACAGGTTTACATCAATGGCCTTCGACCAAAATATTTTATGTGGTGTTCGATACCAAGTCCTTTTTCACACCACGTGAATTGTATTGTAGTACCTTGAGGGTCATTTTCATTATTGGTGATCCCTCTCGCGCCTGTTAACAACTTACATCATTGGCTGGTGATCAGACGATGTCTTTCCATGTTCGACTCCATAACATTTTTCACATGGATCGATTTGTACTTCGAGTGAAGATTGAACGAGTTTTGAAGACCCTGGATCTAGTTTCATCCATCTGGGCTGCAATATATTCAGGAATATAAAGACACCAACTGTACATCATTGCTTAACAGATGATCATCCAATTCAAAGGATGATGAGTCCATATCATCAGTCTGTCACACAGACGATTGTCTGTCCTATGTACATGAAAATGAATTTATAAAGTTGAGCATGGGAATGCCCGCCTCAGTTAGATCATGAAAAATTGTTGTCAAAATAATGTCTTGTATTGTATTGTATCTTATTACAGGTCACCTCCCAGCTCGAAGAAACTTCAGATCCTCATAGTAAAGCATTTCACTCGACATTAGAAGGATTAACGATCTCATGCTTTAGGGGGAAACTATTGTAGACATTTTTGGGCACTTCAACCCCAATCATAAATGTCCATAAATTGAGGGCTCCTAAGTCCCTAAAAGTGTTGCTTCACTGCAAAGAGGAACAAGGTCAGCTGATTACATCATCTCCCAGAAGTTCTGCACTGAAAACTGCTCATAAATGGGCAAAACTGGACCATACTGAAAGCCCAGTGCAAAGGGTGCGATGCATATCACCTTCCGAGTGTACAAGATGTGATGCATACTGAATTTCTCCTTTGTAGGGTGCGATGTTCGGGAATGGACAAATGGAAGGGACAAAATGCGAGGTGAAAGATCATGGAATCTTCCAGAAGCTTCCCCTCTGACACTTGCCTCTCTATTTTCGACCAGGGATGAGTAAGAGATCATCATTCTCCAAGTGGACGCAGGAACTATTAGAGAGAGGACACTAATTGAAATCCCATAAGATGACTCAGCTCCCTATAATCATATATATATGGATCCCTCATCACAGAGATCCAGAGGCTGGAATTTTGTATCTTATAGAGAAGTGTTGTTGGTTTTCTGGTGTATATTCATAGTGTCGGGTGAACTAAGCTTTGCTTGAGGTGAAGAAGGGCTTTCTAGCTGGAGGATGATGCTGGGTCAGAACATATGGTTGTAATCCTCTTGCTATTTTTCATCTTAATAAAGTTATTATAGTTTTCCTCCATATTCTTGTGTACTCATTTATATATGCATTTGTATGGTTAAAACACATCTAGTCCTATGTTATTTATGAATATAGATCTTTGTTCTTCGATAGTAGTATGTTGTTGTGATTCCACAGGTTCACTTTGAAGCTGGGAAGACGAAGAAGAAGCAGCGAAGCTCTATCAGGAAGGAGAGGAAATCAAGCGCAAGACTAAGGTTGGTTTCCTTAGATCCCCTCTTGTCTATTTTCATAAAGGAAAAAAGAAAGTAGACTTTACTTGTTTGTTTCTAAGATAGCTACCAGTCTTAGTGGGAATAGCAGCATCCGAGTGGACACTATTCCTGGTAACACTACCTGTGTGAATGGATATTACTATAGGAAGAAATTCGTAGTTATTTTTAGTGGTGATTTGAGCGCATTGACACATTGTGATTTCATATATACTCTAAAGTTCAAATTAAATGGAGTGTTGCTTCTGTAAATATGAAATTCTCCCATATGTATGTATGAATATTTAATTGCAAGAGCCTCCCATTGGTAGCTATGTACTCTTTTTGATTTTAATGTTGGTGGCCCTTTTGGCTATTGCTATTGGTGGAATGGCACATATTATTACAAGGCTGCATTAGCTTCAGTAATTTTTGTCTTAAGCAGAAAATGATTTCACATCTTATTTGACTTGCCCAACATGACAACCCTACAACTAGATTTTTCATATTTTATTTCAAGTGAAGGAGATGTATGACTTTTCTATTTGGTCTCTTCGGTGTCATCCCTTTTATATTTGTATTTTACCAATTATACTTAATTGTATGGCTTCGACTTCAATCATCAAAATTTTTCTTCCACCTAAACCCGCGTTCCCACTATGACTTGGAAGGTCTTCACCAACACCTCTTTCCCTAAAGCAAAAATCTCAACAATCCTCCTTGATTTCATAAGTAAAATGTGCATCTTCTACCAGAGTTTAATTTTCCTTTTAAGTGAAAGTTGAATAATAAATACTACCAATAAGTTTTCTAAATGGATGGTGTCGATCCCTATGGATGTGTTTATCCACTAAAGAGTACAATTATTTTAAAACATTAAATATGTTCAAATTCTTAGGTGTGGAGCCTGATTATCTTTTATATTCAAAGGTTTTAGCCAGATGTATACCCTAGGAAGACTATACACCCCTCCCCATGGGGGTCCCGGGGGCCTAATCCCCCCTGGATGGTGGATCCGGGGTCTAGTGGTACCTTGGCGGGGGTTTGGGGGCAGCGCCCCCTAAGCTAAAAATAGTTGTAAATTTTGCCTTGTAAAATTCAAGTAATCTCTAGTCAATCTGGGCCGTTCATTAGGTGGATGATCTGGCAGTAGAAGTTATGTTTAATTTAGGGTTTCTTTCCCTAGAAGGCAACCCCGCACTATATATGAGGGAATTGTATTGCGTCTACATCATATCTGTATTCTGAGTGAGGAAGAGAGAGGAGATTGAGAGCGAAGAGGGTGTTACAGCAGATCTGTTATAGGTTGTATCTTTTCAGTTCGCTGGATAATATAATAAAATAAGCACTAGCCGTTTCTCCTTGGATGTAGCCCAAACTAGGTGGACCACATGTATTTGTGTCTGTCTTGTTTTATGTGTTTTCTATGTTTATATTTCTGCAATATTTTATGTGTTTCATTTCTCCGTAATATATAATTTTCTAACAACTGGTATCAGAGCCGAAGGTCTATTTGGCTGATAAACTCATAGGAGAGAGGGGTTCTTGGTTCAAGTGGGAGAAATGGTGAAATATGGTAGGTTTAGGGTCAAAAAATTCAATGGAAAAAACTACTAGCTATGGAAGATGCAGATAAAAGATTACCTGTATCGAGTGGAAAGACAAATAAGCTGACGAGTATGACAGACAGAGAATGGTATATTCTTGACAGAAAGGCACTTGGAATAATACTGTTGTACCTAGCAGTGTTAGTAGCGTTTAATATTTCAAAGGAAATGACAATAGAGGGTTTAATGTTAGCATTGGCCAAAATATATGAAAAACCCTTGGCCTCGAATAAGGTATTTCTTATGAAGCATTTGTTTAATATGAAGATGTTAGAAGGTGGATCTGTTGCAGACCATTTAAATGATTTTAATATAGTTACAAGTCAGTTAAGTTCTGTAGGGGTAAATTTTGATGATGAAGTTAGGGCTCTATTCTTTCTGTGCTTATTGGTAGAATGTTGGAATGGTTTAGTTATGCCCATTAGTAACTCTGTCTCTGGATCTAGTACTTTAAAGTTTTATGATATTGTCGGTGCAATGCTTAGCGAGGAAATGCGACGGAAAAGCTCCGGTCAGACATCAGGTAATGCTTTGACTACAGAGACTAGGGGAAGAAAAATGGAAAGAGGAAAGAGCCCAGGATATCACAGTAAGTCAAGGAAAGGCAGATCCACGTCTAGATTAGGGACAATGTGCTAGAAATGCAGGAAGAAAGGACACTTGAAGAAAGACTGCAGGTCTAGGAAGGGAAAAGAAGGATATGCGTAGCAAGAAACTAATCATGAAGCGAATGTAATAGGTGATGTGTTGTAATATGCTTTGATTCTTTCAGTAGAAAATATTATTGACACTTGAGTGGTAGATTCAGGGTCCTCATTCAATGCCACACCTGATAAGAAACATTTTCATGATTATGTTCAAGGGGATTTCGGACAGGTTTGATTAGGTGATGATAAACCCTGTAAAATCATTAGAACGGGTACAATTTTCATAAAACAACAGAATGGAAATAAATGGCTATTGAAGGAGGTAATGCATGTTCTATATTTAAAGAAAAATCTGATTTCAACAGGGCAGTTGGGAGGTGAAGGTTGCGTAACTACTTTCATAGATAAAATCTGGAAGGTCACTAAAGGATCCCTGGTAATAACGAAAGGAGAAAATGTTGGTACATTATACTTATGCACCATTATTTCTATTTTTTTTAATGCTTTAACCTCTATAAGAGAAGATACGACATTGTGGAATCATAGGATTGGGCACATGAGTGAGAAGGGGATGCTGATTCTTCACTCAAGAAGTTTGTTGCCAGGTTTGAAGCATGTTCATTTAAAATTCTGTGGAAATTTTGTTTATGGAAAACAGAACAGAGTTAGATTACTTAGAGTTGGGAAAGAAAAGAAGAGCGAAAAATTAGCGCTTGTGCATACAGATGTATGGGGACCTGCTCAGGTATCATCTCTTGGTGGCTCTCATTATTATGTTACTTTTATTGATGACGTAACTAGAAAAGCCTAGATTTATTGTATTCGAAATAAATCTGATGTATTTGATACTTTCAAGAAATGGAAAGCTTTGGTTGAAAATGAGAGAGGGAAAAGGTTGAAGTGTCTTAGATTAGATAATGGAGGTGAATATTACAGCAAAGAGTTTGATAGGTACTGTTCAGAGAATGGAATTCATAGAAAGAACACAGCTCCAGGAACACCACAAGAAAATGGTGTGTCAGAAAAGATGAGTAGGATAATCATGGAGCGTGCAAGGTGCATGAGATTGCATGTAGGATTGCCTTTACAATTTTGGGCAGATGTTGTAGACATTGTTGTTTATCTAATAAATAGAGGGCCTTCAAGTTCCTTGGATGGTGGTATTCCAGAGGAGGCATGGACAGGTAAAAAGGTAAACTACTCATTTTCAAAGACTTTTGGTTGTGAAGACTTTGTCCACATTATTAAAGAAAATAGAACAAAGCTTGAGGCAAAATCAAATAAATGTACGTTTATTGGATATGGTGTTAATGATTTTGGTTATCACTTATATGATTATGAAAATCACCAAATCATTAGGAGTAGAGATGTAATATTCAATGAAAAGGTCTTGTATAAGAATCAGTTGCAAGAAAATAAACAGAAAAAAGAAAATAGAGAATACACAGTGCTTGACGATATCACAGGAAAAGTGATGGTGCCTGAAAATCATAATGTTCAACAACTAGAACAACAACCACAACAGTAATAAGCAGCTCAAACACCTGAAAGTGGTGCTAAAAGATCTACTAGGATAAGTAGATTCCTTGAACAACACTCTGCTTCATTATATTATGTATTGTTGACTGATTCTGGTGAACCAAAATGTCATGAAGAAGCAGTGCAAGTAGTAACTGTTAGTGCCTAGATTTACCTCATGCTGAGAAAGGTATGATCCAGGGCCAACATCAAACCATGCTTAACCTGGTAGCTAGCCCTATCAGGTCGGGAGAGGGCTCTCTGCAGGTCAATCTCGGCAAATTATGATCACTAAAGGCTTCAGATGACTGATATAACTATTGATATTTGGCTAGGTATAAGTGAAAAGAGTTTGATTGGATAAAATGATGTGTTTTCTAGCTCTAATGAAAAAGGTAGATCTTGGATATAGGGAATGAGGTTCAGTCTTGCAGAGATCTCAATGGGGCAACGTAGGAAACTGAATTTGGCACTTTTAATCAAATGAGAAGGAGGGATTAGATAGAGGAGTTGAAGAGGGTAAGAGAAACCATGGATCCTCTCCAAACAGTTAAAAACATCAAGAAACTAAAGCAAACCTCAAGTAGAGCACTAAAATTTCAATGGGTTCTACTTTCACTCTTGTTTGATTTAGCTAAGAAGAAATAATATATAAAATGACATACATAACGCATAGGTAAATTCACAAATACATAAGAAAGCATTGTACCAAAACAACATGACACAGGGATCCCAAAGAGTGTTGCAAACCCTGGTCTCAATTCCTTAGCCAAAATGCTGATATGAGTGTACAATGAAGCTCCTTACTTTCTCAAGAGTCCAACCATGCTAATGACTGAAAAAACGTAAGATATAGAAAAACCATAGCTCATCCTAGCCTCTAGGGGTCAAGCTCACATCATTGGGACCTATTCCAACTAATTCTAAACAGAGAACTAGAAATTAGGCAGTGGAACAACATGCCTCTAGAAACAACAGAACTGATTCATTCAGTTTCAAACAACTTTATAACTGACGAATCTACCTACAAAAGTGAAAATTTGACACATTTACATCATGATCCATCAATTTACATTACATTACATCACAAATTTTACAATAAGAATATGAAAAAGTCTAACTGGAAAAAGTTAGGCGAAAAAAATGAGCATTTCTGGTTAAACTATGCCAAATTTCCTCTATGCGTCGCACCTGATTCTCTATACGTACCGCCTGTTTGGACCCATTTATGCAGGCCTTCCCAGTGTCGAAATGTTCTCCAAGTGTGCTTGCTGGAAAGGTCTACATGTCTACTTTCCAACCCAAGTAGAATGTTTAAATTTGGTCTCCATTTTCTCTATAAAAGATCAAATCTCCCAAGATTGCTTCATGTGTGTCAAAATAGGGGTAGTAAGGTCATTTTTTGACTGTGTTTGACCTTTTTGAGGGCTCGAAACCTATCCAAATTTCTTTCCCATTGGTAGGTAAGCATATTTTTTAATTTCAAATCCAAAAATGTTGAGTTTTTTTGATCTGGAGGCTCCCATCAAAAGCGAGCGCCACGTGGCACAGTGCATAAAGCAGAAAATCCTGTTTTTTGTGCCAAAATTTTCAAAAATGCAAAAAGCGCCCCAAATCTTTTGAAATTTGGGCTGAGTCTTCTCCATCAAGCATGTTGTTTAGCTAAGGAAGCCTCAGTCGATATCTGAAGGCGATCATGCTCCTTTCGCCTCTTTGATGCCCTCTTCAATTTGCCTTTAAGCTCTTGATTCTCGCCTTGCAAACTTTGTTTCTCGCCATATAATGATATGCCATGTGTCTCAACAATTCCTTCTCCTTGTTTTCCTTCTCCAACAACATATCTAAGTGGATATTGACTCTTTCAAGCCAAGACTCCCGATCGGCATTGATCTCTTGCTCCAGTGAAGTGAATTCCACCCTCCTCCTTTGGGTTGCTTGGCGATTCTCCCGGATGTTTTGCAACTCCGTAATCGCTTGCTGATCTTCAAGCTGCTTATTCCTTTGCTCCAGGTACTTTATAATCCACTTAGCCCTCTCCAAGTTGAGGGACAAGGCATTGATGTTTGCCTACTTCTCTTGTATGATTTCTTTGAGATTTGTGCTTTGCGGGCCCACATCTGTATCATCACCCTCAATGAGAATAAAGTCTCGCTCACCTGAAGGCCCCTCATCCTATAATGGCCTCTATCCTTTATCCTAAACCTATGGTGTTGATGATGGAAGCGAGACCCCTTCCACCCCGGGTGGAGATAATACTCGCTTTGCTGCTACGAACAACCGTCTAGTGCCCTTCTGATAAGTGATAAACATCGACATACTAGCGGTTTGTGTCTCATGACCCTCATGTTGATAAGAAGGTCCACCTGTCTCATGCCAAGCCTCTGAAGGTCCCTGAGGAGCTTTGAAAAACTCACAAGAAATGAAGTCCTCCCAATTGATGTCCTGTAAGCCAAGCTGAAGGATGACCACAATTCTAATGAGAGAAAAATGATATATACTGTTGAACTGCTACTAAGGAGTCTTGTGCTGCACTAGAGTGGTCATCTTTTCAATATTTCGGCACATGAAGTAAGGGATGTTCATCATCCTCACCCTAGTAAAATGCATCAATAGCCAAATATGATAGGCATATAAACAGGAAAACCGGCCCTCACAGCTGAAATACTTCATTATCAGTTTCATTAAATGAGCATATGAATCTTTGAGGTACCGAAAAGGAAAAACTCTCGTAAGCTGTCTCAAAGAATCGGGCTTTATGTATGGTTCATAATGTTGCCTATCGATTTTCTGCCTCTTGTTCCATTGCTCTCCAGCTAGAGTGGCTTGACCATCATGTAAATGAAGCACAAACAAGCGGGCAAACTCATGGTGAAACTGAATACTAGAAACCTTCTCACAAAATTCATAGCAGGACTGGTGTTGAAAACAATTGATGGCAAGAGGGCAGGCCTGTAACTCAGCAAGAGTGGTTGGTTCTTCTCGAATATGTTTGCCACCTCTATGACGCCTCTTGGGTGCATGTACCTCTATAGGTGAATCACTATGTGTTTCCTCTTCATAATCATATGAGGGATCAGGTTCTATCGTTGCTAGTGGGTGAGCTGTCTTGGAGCTGTCTTGATGAGAAGTAGGTGATTTGTGATGTTTTTGACTTCTGCCACCAAGGGAAAAGTGATATGAGGGACTGTAGAGGGAAGGAAAAATGAGGGATTTTTGGGACTAATGGGATAGGGTTTAGTTAGGGAAGTAGGGGATTTAGTGAGTAATTTAGGAGCTTTGGGTATAGCACTAGGGTTTCGGAATTTGTATTTAGGAGTTGTGGGAATGGGTATTGGGATAGGAATAGATGATGTTTTAAGAATATGTGAGTTTAGGGAATAGGGAAATGGGAGAAAATGGAGTGAGGGAGTGGAAAGGTGAACTTGGTGGCCAAACAGTCAATACAAACCCTAGGTAGCACTTTCCTTTGAGAGATTTCAAGAGATAAGGTTTGATTTCGTTTTAAACAATCACCATAAGACAACCACCATAAATTGCACTAAAATTTGTTTCACTAGGAGTGATAAAGGCTCAACCTACTTGCACAAATGAGGATCCAAGCATTTTAGGAAATCTGGAGTGAGTTGGTGAAGGTTTCGGGCTTGTCGACTATATGCGCCATACATCAAACCCAATGCATCGTGCCCTGTGTGTGCGTCGCACCCGTGTAAATTTAAATTGGAGATCGCATCCACCTGCCCAATGTGTCGTGCCTTCGATTTTTGGCAAATTTCTCCAACTTTGTCTTTCTTGCTCTCAAACACGACTTTGCTTTCCCCAACCTTGTATTTGAAATGCAAATGAGCCTTTCAATGGAAGAAATGACTTATATACAAGGAGCCTTTAATTTTTTTGGTTTGCAAAACCCACTTTTACAATGTTTTGAAAATGACTTTATTTTGAACTCTGTTTTGAGATTTTTCACTTTATTAGAGCTTGTGATGAACTGAATGACTTGTGTTTGGTTTGCTTTGCAGGGGGTTGGAGCTACTAGGGCTAGGGAAAGTGACCAAGGTTACAGATGAAATTATTTACACATGAAGAAAATAAAATTACATGAATTTGTACAATAAAAGTCAAAATACTCTGTTTTTCCTCAAAATAGAGTTTTGAGGAAAAACACATCTCTTAGTACTTGATTATGAATTTTATTGGTACTGGAACATCCTTATGTGCCTGCTAGTTGTTATTGGGCATTGTGAAACTCTTTTTGATGAAACCCTAATGAAACCCTAAACCTAAATGACAATGAAACCCTATAAATGACTTTTGAAATCTTCAAGACAAAAAGGATAAACATGAGTCAACATGTAAATGACATGAGGAAAAACTGTAGGAGAAGCCACTACCATCAGATGATCCATGCACCTAATGGAATGCAACTGACTCGGCAGGACACTTAATATGCAATGCAACAAGAGGATTTGATCTTTGGTGGAGGGATGAAGATACCGAAACTAACATTGGCTCCAATGGGGATGGTAGCTCCTTGGAGGTGCCAAGAACTACAGATCTCTGGGAAAGCAAGTAGTGACTTCGTCCATTGGGCTATGGAGTCAATAACTTCGACAAAGTGAAACCAAACTCTTGACTCAATGACTCAATTTCAGGACTGAATGTGGCTCAAAATTGACAGAAAGACTTGACCCTAACAAACCAAACCAAAACTGAAATAAAACCTCAATTTTATAGCCTTCACCTCGGGCCCCAAACTGAAGAATGAAAACAGTACACACTTGCAATGGAAATTAGCCCCAAACTGAAGAATGAGAACAGTACAGACTTGCAATGGAATTTAAAAAAACCGGTATATACAATGATGAGTAGGGAAGTAGAAAAAATTTCACAAATAATATCGTTTGAGGAGCTGACCATTGACTGGCCCACCAGGATAGTCTTCACCATTTATCTCTTGCAAAAGGAAATCATTCTGGCCCTGATATGTATCAATCTTTTACGGTCCTTTCCAAAGATTTTCAAATTTTCCATGTTTACCTTTCTCTTCGTTCCTCGCATCCCATTTCAGCACTATGTCTCCTATTTCAATCCTTCCTGTCTTTGCTTTTCGGTCATATATTCTCTTGATTCTTTCTTGCAGCTTTAAAGTGTTCTGAAATACCTCCTCTCTAGTTTGCTGCAAATGAATCATTTGATTGATCCTCCATTGCAAACCATCATCCTCGCTGCTCGCTTCTTGCAGAAGTTTGACCACCAGGACTACTAAAGAGGTTGAGAAGACTGTGTCCACACCGTACACAAGCTCAAAAGGAGACATGCCTATTGATTTCTTTTGACTTACCCCATCTACCCAAAGTGCATTGACCAGCTTTTTGTGCCAAATTTTCTTGTTAGTTTCTAGCAGATTTTTGATAATGTTGACAAGAGATTTATTTGAGGATTCCACCAATCCATTGCCTCATGGGTAATAGGTATTCAAGTGCCCCAAAGTGATTTGATACTTATGAAAAAAGTCAATCATTCTTCCTGATTTAAAGGTCGTTGCATTATCAATGTTCAACTTATTTGGACAGCCAAAATGAGACAAAATGTTTTTTTCAAGAAATGAGATAATTACCCAATCGGTGGCCTACCTTGAAGGAATCACCTCAATTCATTTGGTGAAATAATCCGTCACTGTGGGGATCCACTTATGCTGTGCTGAAGAAGAAGGATGAATTTCACTGATGATATCCAAACCCCAATGCTGAAATGAAGCACTTACTTCAATGGGCTTGAGTGGTAAAGGCTGCAACTTCCTCTTACCTTGAAAAATATGACATTTGTGGCAGTTGCCCACTATTTTGTACACATCAGCAAAAATAGTTGGCCAATAATATCCCGCTCTCAAGATTTTATTGGTTGTTGTCTTCCAGAAAAAATGGCCTCCGCAATATCCTTTCTGAAAGTCTTCCATAATCTGTTTTTCCTCTTCTTCCACTAAACAAGTGAGCAAGACACCATTGGGGTCCTTCCAATAGAGTGCACCATTCATGATACAAAATTTTGCATCTTTCAATTTCAATGTGCTACTCTTGTTCTTAGCTATTCTGGGTGGTGATGACAGATTTTGGAGTACATAAACAATGTCCGAATACCAAGGAGAAGGAAGGAAAATTTTTGATACCTGAGCGGGCAGATTCTCTTCATCTTCCTCGGACATAACAACAATTAAATTAATGTCCAAGATGTGCGTATTTGACTCAGACATTAGTTTAGCGAGCCCCTGTCCTTTAATGAGCTTTTTCGGTTTTATTTCCACGTCATACTCCAAAAAGGCAGCAATCGATTTGTCTCTTCTCCCCTCTGGATCTATTTTCACTAAGACATCCTTAACAGTAGCATTAGGGACATAAGAAAGGATGTGAGAATGTAAAATATCAACCTGAAAATCTTTCAATGCCTTAACCAAAGCAAGGGCATGTTTTTCAATAATATTGTACTTCAATGTCGCATCCCTTATGGCTCTGCTGAAAAATGCGATTGGCTTCTCAAGCTGGTCTCTTTTCTGCATCAAGACTGTTGCCATAGTATGATCCAAGGAAAATGAAAACAAAATAAAATCCTGAGTATAGTCTAGGCTGATCAAGACTGGAGCTGAAGAAAGAGATAATTTCACTAAATTGAAGGACTTAACTGCTTCTTTAGTCCACCTTACTGCACTATCTTTTTTGAGCATGTTCGTGATTTCCTTTAAGTATTCTACAAGATTGGGCACAAAGCGACATAAGAAATTTATCTTACCATTGAAGGATTGGATTTCTTTCTTACTTCATGGAAAATGAATCTTTTGAATGGCCTCCACCAGAGTTGGATGGATGCGGATTCCCTCCTTCGAGATAATATGCCTGAGAAGCTTGCCTTCATCCATGGCAAACAAACTTTTCTTTGGATTGAGAGAGATGCCATATTTCCTACATCGCTGAAACACAATCTTCAAGTGATAAAGGTGATCTTCATCTGAATTAGAGAAAAATGTGAAATCATCTAGATAAACAACTAGAAAAACATCTTTTTCATTAGCAAATGTGATATCCATCGCTCGCGGAAAGGTTGCAAATATGAATAATCCCAAGCAAATACATCAGTAAAAGAGGATACCAAACTGATATACTTTTCTTTTACCTGTCGAGGCAAAGCCTTTGATAATTTTACCATCTTAGGATTTTCAGTTGATCCAATGTTCACATCCTCAATTCCTTTCTCAGTTGGCAGCAAGCTTGGTTTTCGAGCCACATCATCGTGATTGAATAGCTCCTCTAAAGGTATTAGACCTTTAGGAATGATGTTGTCTTTGAGCTGCAAAACTTCCATCTTATTGACTTCTATATCAGCCTCACCATCATCATACTCCACATCAATAGAAGTGTCCTTGAATTTACCTTTATTTTGCATAAATTCATCGATCTCTTCATCATCTTGAAACACTTGCCAATACCTTTGATTGTCGGGGACAACTTGGCGATGCTTCACATGAATCTCAAACTTGTTGTTTGAGTTCATCGGAATTTTCAAATTACTTGCTGTTGTTGCAAGCGAATCGACAATGACGTTCTGAGCATGAGGGACACATGTCAAAGTGCAATATGAAAATACTTTCAAGATATCCAACACCGCATTGTGATAGGCCTGTATTCGAGGATTCTTAGCTTGATATTCCCCTTTCACCTGCTTGATAACTAACTCAGAGTTGCCATAAACTGAAATCCTTTTGGCATTCAACTTTATAAGAATTTTCAAACCAGCAATTAAAGCTTCATATTTAGCCTCATTATTTGAACAGTCAGAAGCTAGTTTATAAGAATAGACCCTTACATTGCTTGGCACTTTGTTTGGGGTGAAAACAGGGCTATGTATCCAAATGCCAATTCCAGCTACTTCCCTTCCTACCATGCCATCAAAATCCATGCTCCACAGGCCTACTCATCCTCTTCCAAATGCTAAAATTTTGTTTGTTTTGTTTCTCTTCTTTACAGTCCTTCAATATGTTGTTATTGTCAGAAGGTTGATTGCTCAGTGGTACTATCAAGTCTTTCCCTTTCTTACTTGAAAACTTCTCTAAAATTTTCAGTGATCTCGGGAATGTCTTCCACTTCAAATAATTGTCTATTTACATCATTAAAGCTATCTGAATACAAAAAAAATGATTCTAAATGAGTATGTACATAATTGATTAGATGATTTACTGGCTTCTCCTTGCTAGTGGTCATGTACTTCATCTTTTGTTCCCGGTATAGTTTCCTCATTTGACCGAACACAAGAATGGTAGCATAGGAGAAATCAAGTTGCATTGTCCCTTTAATCTTTGCTCCGCAATATCTGGAAAGAAGCATGCCAAATCTAGGAGATATATCTGCTACAACCACATCCATTAAAACATTTTTAGTCGGAACCTAATCCAAACTGACCACCAAATCCTTGATAAGACCAATGCACCTTACTCTACCGGAATCAAAGGAGTAAAGGTCATGATATTTTGTAGTGATATCCAATCCCAACTTCTCCATGATGGCCTTAGGCATGAGACTATTAGAGGCTCTAGAATCAAACGTAGCATTATGTAACACAAAGTCATGTGCCCTGAGACTGATGTAGAAAGGAGCTACATCACTATCTTGAGACTGACCTTCCAATGGTGGACCAAAAATCAACTCAGGACTATCATCCTCCACGTTCACCATATTAGATGATGGATCTAGATTCAAAATTTTCGACACCTGACCTTTGTAATTACTATTCTTCATCAACTTAGTCAAAGGAATGGATAATTTTAACTTAGTGATTTCATTTTCTAAGTTAAAAGCTAAAAATTTTTCTACCTCTTTCACTAAAACATCCTTCTTTTCAGTTTTCTCCTTTGACATACTTGGCTGATTGGATCTCTCATTTGCTGATGGCGTTTTGCCGGTGTTAGAATCAACTGTCTCTTTTCCCTTTTTCTGCACAATGGGAGGATCATTCTTTGACGCTGCCACCTTCTTCCTTTTCTGAATTGGATTCATGGGCACATCTCTACCTCAGAGTGAATATTGTCGCTGCTGAGCTGACAAAGCATTCATGTATCCTCTTTGGTATTCATCGAAATCTTCCTCAAGAACTGTGTCATTTGCCAAAATGAAATTTTCGTCTCTTTGTTCATCTAAATTCTCGGAGTACTCATCTTCAGTGATGAAAATTGGCATATCATCGGGTGTAAAGAAATGATTTTCTTCTCCAATCACATTCTCCTCTTCATCTGATTCCGGACCATGTACAAAATTCTGCTGTAAGGGTATCTGCACCTGCTGCTATGCTGCTTGATGTTGGGCTCGCTGCTCTCTTTGTTTGATCCTAAATTGTGGCTAATACTGGCCATGAAAGTTAGGATTTCTGACTTGTGGTTAAGGCTTGTCAAGTTTCAATCTATCAAACATCTGCTCCACCTTCCGAAGAACTTGATTTGAAGTGGAAGGCTCTTCCTTTATTGTGAATTTCTTTTCAACTCTTTCTCTAGCTCTTTTGGCAAGGAGATTTGCTTCAACGCTGACTGCAATCTTCTGCATATCTTCCAAAGTGGTCGTATCTCTCTCTCTTAATTGATAGGCCATATCAGTATCAATACCGTCTGGAAACTTAATCAAGGCTAACCCCATAGGTGGCTTTATATGATCAGGAATTGCATTGTAAACAGAGTTGAATCTAATACAATAATTTTGGACAGACTCACTAACATTCCACTTGATGTTCTCATATTCAGAGAGGATATGAAGAGGATTTTTCTTCACTTCCCAGTGATCTAAGAACTGTCTCTGCAGATTGGCCAGTGATACTTGTAGTCGGAAAAGCTCTAAACCATTTCCTCGCTTCACCGCTGTTATAGCTCCAAATCTCACTATTATGGTTTGTGATGCTACACCCATGGCCTATGGCAACCCCTACTTCCAGACCCGGTCAAAAATCTAAAAAACAGTGTTTTATTCCCTGTACGCGACATTGCCCTAAGTTAAACGCGTGTATACGTGGGTTCATACATACCCAACCTGCGTATATGTATTAAAACACTTAAAAAAATATAAAACTCCTTATTTTCGGGCGGAGATCACGGGTTTTACCTGTTGATCACCTGTTAGTGCCCGTGGCCTCAACTGTCCCAACCAATTCCTAACTAAAAAACTACTTTGGAATTGGTATAAAAAGACATCAAAGGGAAGGCCTAAAGGAGGAGAGATCATAGAGCAAGGTTATTATACAGAGTTTTTTCCCCCTGATCAGGTCTGAAGACCCTTGTGCCTTCTGCACTTCCCCCATCTTGTACAGGAAACCCTTGTTTTCTTGTGATTGGATGTTCATTCTTTAGCCATGACATCTTGGAGTGAGTATTGGAAGGTGACCTATTAGAGGCTTGAGGCGGGACAGATGCAGAAGGAGGCTGAGCTTTGGGCCTGCAGAACCAGTTCAGGTGATATTTCTCTTTTTTCATACTATTCTATTTGTCTAATAAAGAAACACGTCTTGTTCTTGAAACACTTCTTTCTTTGTGTTAATGATGTTCACATTTGAATTTCATGCATTAATAGATGTTAGAAGTTTGTAACTAACTCCTATCTTACATAACATAAAGATCATTTTTTATGTAAATCTTTGTCCATATACTGTTGCAATCCTTGGAATTGTTGTTTTTGTAGGACAAAGGAGCGGAAGGGACGTGAAGAAGGGTTTGCACCCTCGAGTAACTACCCAAACGTAGGACCTCAGGTATGTCCTTCTGACCCTAGAAGTAGTTTTTTATAGCATAAATGGCTGTGTGTGTGTATGTTTCTTGACTTAGACAACTTTCAGTCTGCTAGGGTTCCACCCAGTCATGAATTTCAGCCGCTGCTAGTCATGCTGGGGGCACAAGTCTAGTCACTGCAAGTCATACTAGCACTTCATCTTCAACCTCTGCTAGCCATGTTGGAGATGGGCCTTCAGCCGCTGCAAGTCATGCTGGGGGCACAAGTCTAGTCACTGCAAGTCATACTAGCACTTCATCTTCAACCTCTGCTAGTCATGTTGGAGATGGGCCTTCAGCCGTTGCAAGTCATGCTGGGGGCACAAGTCTAGTCACTACAAGTCATACTAGCACTTCATCTTCAACCGCTGCTAGTCATGTTGAAGATGACTATTCAACCACTGCTAGTCATGTTGGAGATGGACTTTCAGCCGTTGCTAGTCATGCTGGGGGCACAAGTCTAGTCACTGCAAGTCATACTAGCAAAGAGTCACCGACCTCTGCAAAGCCATGTTCAGGACTCTCTGCAAACTACTGCTAGTCATGTTGGTGGAAAGGAGGTTGATAAGAAACCTGGACGTAGAAGCTTGAAACCTAAGTTCCCTTGTAAGATATGCAAGGGAGACCATCTTACTCATTTATGCCCTGGTATTCCAGAGGTTCAAAGGGTATGGTCCGAGTCTGAAAGTCCTTCTACTCCTAGATATGATATGGTTTCTAGTCAATCCCATCAACCATTGGTTGATCATGTGGCTGAGCCAGTGCAATCACTGGCTGATTACACTCCTCTTTTGGGGGGTGAAACGCCTAACAAAAGAGTCTGCTTAATTTCTAGTACAGAGTCTTCTAGCATAGGGGGCATTCCGGTTTCTTCGAATGTTCCCCCTCCAAGTTCCAAGAGAGTTTCCTTTGATTGGGATAGTCCTGCCGAGCCTCGTCTTCCTTCCGCTGCACCTTTCCAAATAAAGGTCAGAGTTAATTCAACAAATGTCTATCGATGTATGGTGGATGAAGGATCCTCTACAAGTATTATATCCTCTTTGACTTGGAAAGCTTTGGGTTCCCCAAAGTTGTTGACAACTCATAGTCAGTTGTTAGCCTATGATAGAAGACCTGGTGAATCTATGGGTGTTCTTCCTCAATTGCCTATCACTTTAGGTGGGAAGACTGTTTTAATCGATATGATGGTGGTTGATAGCCCTTTAGACTTTAATATGCTACTTGGGCGTGATTATGTCTATGCTATGAACGATGTGGTGTCTTCACTCTTTCGAGTAATGTGCTTTCCTCATAACGGGAATATTGTCACTATTGATCAGCTTGCATCTGATAATCACCACCCTAATTCGACTTTATTAGAGAGTGCCCCTTGGTTTGTTCCAAGTGTTCAAGTAGACTCTACCCCGCCACGGGTTAATTATGTGGCGTTGAATCCTCAATGTTCAATCGATTCTAAGAAGGGTACTTTGAACTATTATTCTCCTTCTTGGGACTTAGTCCCGGAAGTTGACCGAGAGATTCTTCCTATAGGGACATGGGACCCTTTAATTCCCTCTTTTGATCCTTGTAGTTCTCATGATTTCTTAGAACTTGTTTTGCCTTCACAGGAGGAACTCTTTG
>APFE030637359.1:0-37069 GCA_000404065.3 Pinus taeda
TCGGTGGTGGTGATGGAAGTGTGGGCGAACGTGTATGTTGTGGAGGTGAAGGTGGAGGAGGTGTGGACGGATGAGGTATTCACGAAAAACCCTGTCTCATCAATTGGACAATGCTCTTTGATGAAGCCTATGCTTCTCTTTCATCGTCACTCATAAGAGGTTCACTCAATGGGTTATATTTAGGGATTGTTCTTCCCCTATCCTTGAAAAGCTTCCCACTTCACGTAGATCCAAACATCAAGGTAGTTGCATAACCCATTTCTCACATAACAACATCTTAATCCAGGTGTTCAAAGATCTTAGATACTTACGTTGTGGTCCTTTGAAGATGTTAGGGTCCTATAAATTATAGGATCTCAAGGTGATTGAGTATTTTGTATTTGTGATTTCATATTGTACATAGATTTCAAAATTCAAATGATTTCCAAAAATATATGAAAAAGAAAAATGAAAAGAGGGTATGTTAAAAAATAAATAAGAAAAAATCAAATAAGAACCCCACAAAAGAAAAAATAGAAAATAATTCGGAAAGTGCTGCAAGTCTAAATGGCACTAGTGATAAGTTAGTTCTTTTAGTTTATTATCAAATAAGGTTGTGTGCAATTTTTTTTTGAATGCCACAATGACTAAAGTTCTGTTCAAATAATACAGTTTAATCATGATTGAACACATATAATTTTTTGTTGAATAGGCTAGTGAATAATGATTTACCAAACAACTTAATCTTGGTAACACTACAAGAAAAAAGGACATTGGTGAGGGGGGAAAAATGTCACCATAAGCTCATTGGTGACAGTCAAAAGAGCCTTCGTCACCAAAAATTGAACGTCACCAAAGGTGGCATCACCAAAAGTATAGGTGTTGTAGTGACATTCAAATTCTGTCACCAATAATGATTTCTAATGATGAATAGTGACCGTCACCATTTTATATGAGCAATGGTGACGGACCATAGCCTCCGTCACAAAAAAATGAACGTCACCAAAGTTGGCGTCGCCAAAAGTATAGGTATTGTAGTGACATTCAAAGTCCATCACAAATAATGATTTATAATGATGGATAGCAACCCTCACCATTTCATATGAGCAATGGTGAAGGACCATAACCTCCGTCACTAAAAACTAAACGTCACCAAAAGTGGCATTGCCAAAAGTATAGGTGTTATGGTGACATTCAAGGTCTTTCATTAATATTGATTATAATGACAGATAGTGACCGTCACCATTTCATATGAAACAACAATGATTTATTGTGATGGATGTTTCATGGCCATCACTATTGGTGCATATATATGGTGACATTCGATGACCGTCACCAAAAGCTGCATTGCCAGAAGTATAGGTGTTGTGGTGACATTCAAGGTCCATCATGAATAATGACTATAATGATGGACATTGACCATCACCATTTCATATCAATACAAACAATTTATGGTTATGGGCCTTTGAAGGTCATCACTATTGATGCATATATATGGTGGCGTTCATTGACCGTCACCATTTCATATTTTGGTACGGGTCGAAAATGTCACCAATGCTCATTGGTGGTGGTCAAAAGAGCCTCCATCACCAAAGGTTGATCATCACCATTCCATATGGATGTCAGGGCACGATGGAATTCAACCACCAACCTCTTGCTTGTAAAGTAGGTGCTCTTGCATTGAGCTAGCACCCTTTAAAGAATTATACTTTTAAAATTAGACCTTGAAACTTCATAAATTGTAAATTCTACAACTTTCAATAAATTAAAGTCTCGGCAATATTTTACTAAACAAGCAAAACAACATCGAAGATGTAGGTCACTGCCTAATGGTTATGAAAGTTATGAAAAGTGGGTGGAGGGAAAAATAATTATGTATAAGAGAATCAATATGTTCAGTTGAATACTCAATTAGAAGTGAAACTTGGAATACATTTATAATCTATAAGTGACCTATAACTAACAAATGCACCAAATATTGCAAAGGAAATGTCATAAGTGGATAGCATATGGAAGAAGAACATTGATGAAGACAGATGCAATATGTTATAGGTTGAGTGAAATAAAAATATCAATGTTGGTGTTGTTTGGTGTTTAGATATCTAAATGATATCTAAATTTTTGTGCAAATGTAACACAGATCTTCGGAAACCATGAACAACATATGATAAAAAATAAGAAGAATATCTATATATATATATAATATATATATATATATATATATATATATCTATAATATATAATATATATATATTTATATGTATATATATAATAAATAATATATTAATATAGATATGTATATAATAATATATAATATATATTTATATATATATATATATATATATATATATATATATATATATTTCCCCTTTACATAAACCAACATTGAATTTGGGATTTCACAAGTCCGCACTCAAAACATGACAGCAACCAACAAATAAAAGCAATTGACTTGGACAGAAAGCAATAGCTTCACCTTCGTTCTTGAGCTAATTCTGTTTATTTGAATTTGACTCGTGACATTCTTTATCTAAAAAGGTATCAAAATCATCACTATTATTAAATTCATCCAACATGGACTTTAGATATCCCACTGACATTTGTGTTTTTGTTGCCACGCCTGAAAACCATGAAGTTTCCTATCGATAGTAAAATAAGATGTGTGCTTGCTGCTCAAGAACACATTCCTTATTAACCATTTTTACCTGACAGAAACTAAAGAGACAACACAATATAAGCATACACAAAATCCCCTACCGAAATATAATCATAACTTACCAAAGAAGTCTAAAATATGTTCTTAATTTATAAAATTTGTATTTGGAAATACTTTTTCTTTAGATTTAAAAAAGACTATGTTGTACAACACTTCTGTCTATTTATCCAGGAAATTATATCATAGCATATGTCACACAATAACAATCTACAGTACCTAAAGTAAAAAGACAAATTTGCTCAAGAAAATAAATTTAGAAAAGAGCTTTGAAAACTATAAGTTTGTCATCATGCAAGTTGTGTAGGCTACGCAAGTAGCCTTTATTTCACAACGGTTGATGTTTTAGCCCTAACAATTATTGTGACAATCACAATGAGCTAATCTATATAGAATCTAATTATGTATTCCAGTGTGTAAGATTATAGTGACAACAAGGTAAAAATACCAACACTTGAAAGGATATGTCAAATACTTAAGAAATTTTTAGTTTACATATAAATAGCAAGGTATAAAATCATGTTTAACAACAGAAAGGGATTAATAAATATGGGAGATACTATAGTCAAAGCAATGAGACTTCTGGAAAGGTAATTTAATTTGCAAGGCTAAAAAATGATGTCTACCTGTAATAGCATGTTTCCGGGAAAACTAGTGTCTTTTCGATCTGCTAGTCCCACTAAGACAGGTAGCTATCTTAGAAAAAAACAATCAAAGAACTTCGAGATTTCCTTTATGTATGATAGATAAGAGAGAAGCAAAGAAGGCCAACCTGTATCTTCTGCTTGACTCCTTGCTTGATTTCTCTCTCCCTTGATGGAACTTGTGACTCCTCTCCTACTTGTCCCACTTTATAGAATACCTGTAGAGACAAAGTAACAAAACACCATCAAAGCATCTTGATCTATGATACCATAAATAATGCAGAATCAGAAATACATTGACCGTACAATTGCATTCACAAATAACAAGATTCACAAATACACGATTATATGGAGGAAAACTCAAATAACTTTATTAATAGTAGAAGAGAGGATTACAACCTAGCTGTCTAATCCAACATCATCCTCCCAGCATCAAAGCCCTCTTCACCTCATGAAAAGCAAGATCACCCAACAATACAATGTTTCTTCTCAAAGACAAACCAACAACACTTCTTTACAAATTACAAAGTTCCAGCCTCTAGATCTCTCAGATGAGGGATCCATTTATAGATATTTGCAGAGGTGTGAGTCAGCTCTGGGTTTTTGATTAGTGTCATTCCACTGATAGTTCTTAGTTCCACTTGGAGATTTCTTTGATTTCTTACTCATCCCTGGGCGAATTCAGAGAGGCAAGTGTCATATGAGAAGTTTCTAGAAGATTCTCTGGGTATCCACTTAGCAAACTGTCTCTGCCATTTGTCTACTCTCACTCATCACACCCTACAGAACTCTCTTTCAGTATGCATCGAACCTAGCTGGTGTAGCAGCGAGTATGCATCACACCTTGACCATGGAGTAGTCAGTATGGTCTAGTTTTGGCCAGTTTTGAGTGGTTTTTCAGGTGGAACTTCTAGGAAATGATGTAATCAGTTGACCATGATTCTTTAGGGTGTGAAACAACACTTTTAGGGGTTAAAGAGCCCTTGGTTTATTGACATATATGATTGGGGTTACAGTGCCCAAATATGTCTATAACAGTTGCCCCCTAAAGCATGAGGTCGTAAATCTTTTGATGTCGAGTGAAATGCTTTATCATGAGGATCCGAGGTATTCGAACTGGAAGGTGACTTGTATAAAATATAATACAATACATCATCATCATATTATTTTCATGATCTAGCTGAGGCGGGCATTCCCATGCTCAGCTATATAAATTGATTTTCATGTACATAGGACAGATAATCGTCTGCTATTGCAGACCGATGATTCTTTATATGTAGAGTCATCATCCTTTAGCTTGGATGATCATTTGTACAGTTTCTGTGTACATTTGATTTCTTTATATTCCTGAATATATCTCAGCTCGGATGGATGAAACTAGATCTGGGGTCTTCAAGCTCATTCAATCTTCGCTTGATGTACAAGTCGATCCATGTGAAAAGATGTTCTGAAGTCAAACATGGAAAGACATTGCCTGACTACCAGCCAATGATGTAAGCTGTTAACATGCGTGAGAGGAATCACTGATAATGATAATGATCCTCAAGGTACTATAGTACAATTCACGTGGTGTGAATATATGATATGATGTCAAACACCACGCAAAATATTTTGGTCAAAGGCCATTAATGTAAACCTGTCACCGGAAGTGAGAAACTTGCCATTGAGGCATGCAAGCTTCAAAGTACTGAAAGGGTTGTTCCTAAGTCAACTTATTGGATAATGAGCTGATGTTGACAAGAAGTGACCTGTCGTAGGAGGGCCTTAATGTATCCCTCATCTAAGACACGAAACGAAGCAAATGATTTTCCGGAGGTGAAAATGATCTAATGATACAAGGTTCAGGAATGGCGGTCATGAAAACTGGAGGGTGAAGGTATTGCGTTGGATGAGGTGTTAGCTGGGTGGTGAATTCTCTGAATGACTTCTCTTGAAAATGTTGGCAACACTGAGATAGATTGGTAGCGTTAACCCTAGAAGATGGATGGTGTGGAGGACCAATGGTGATATGACCGATGAATAGAATAACCCAACCCGACTCAATCATGGTGATGGAGTGAAAGTGTCATGTTGAAGAGCGACTTGCTACTAGTGAAGTTCTTCAAGTTTTCTTCCCTTTTTCCCCAGTCATTGTTGACCAGTACCTCTTTATTTGGTCAAGATTGAGGAGCATAACATATGCTTGTTCTATAATTTTCCCTTCGGGAAAACCCGTCGCTATGTTTTAGCGAGCCTAGCGACATTGAAACTCGTTCTTGTCTGGGTGGGCAAGTTTGTCGCTATTGTTTTAACGAGTTTAACGACAAGGATAACTCGATCATTTTCATGTTTAGAGAGTTTGAAAAGGGACTAAAAGGAATCTCCAGTCATCCTTTTTCATAGCATAATCCCTTAAGTCCGAAAAAGTATAAAATAATACGAAAGGGATGACTTTTTGATCGCTTTAGCGAGCTGAAAAAGACAAGTGCTCGATATTTTTGTGGAATAATCCCTCAGGTCCAAAAAGATTAAAAGGTATAGGAGGGATGGCACTTCCAATCGCTTTAATGAGCTAGAGAGGCCAATTGCTGGACAATGCTTTCATATTTAGTGAGTCCAAAAACAGTTTAAAGTAGACTCGTTATTTCCAAACACTTTAACGCTAGAATGCTCGAAAATCTTTTCATATTTAACGAGTCTAAAAAGGGTTTAAAGGAAACTCGATATTTCCAAACACTTTAATGAGCTAGAATGCTCCCAATCTTTTCATATTTAATGAGTCTGAAAAGGGTTTAAAGGAAACTTGATTTTTTGAGGAACGAGTGATGTTTTTGGGTAGCAACTGGTTCCAGGTAAGTTTGGAACTTCTCAAAACATGGAAGTGTGAAGAGGGTGGCTAACAGGATCACTCGTCACAGCTGTTCCTCAAAAGGGTAAACAATCAAATGGAAGTGTATGATTGGCCAAAAGAATGGAGGTGATGGTAAGAAAACAACTAAGGCTTGAAAGGATGATAGCATGGCAATCAGAGAGGTCATTTACTAAAGGTGGGTTTATTTTTTAATGAGCTTGAACATTGCGTTAACATATGCTTAGTGGCAGGTTTACTTTTTAACGAGCTTGAGCCTTGTGGAAACATTGCTCATTAAGATGAAACTGAAGGAGTTTTGCATGCCCCCAGCATGATGAAAAGGAAAGTCTTCTGTAACCATATGGAAGCTACTGAGGTTAGGTAGGACAGTTTCATCTGCAGAATAGACAAAACACTTCCTTGGCTTCGCTTGCAGAATAGACAAAGGTACATGCCCCCTAAGCTTCGTTACATTCACCAGACTACTCATGGAAATTAGGTGGATGGAATGAAGGTTCAAGAGATACCGATTTTGCTCCAAATCCACTATATTTATAGTATTTGATAGAAAATCAAAAACTGAAGGATGATTAAGGTTGTTGGAATAATCTTCATTGTTATCTTGAAAATGGGAATGTTGGTGGTAATTTTCCCATGGTGCCTCTCTTATCATCATCGACTGAATGATTCCTTCATCTGTAGAATGTATACGAGACCAAGGATTGGAAGAGGTTCCATACTCTAGAGACTTGTCTATCCAAACACTCACTGAGTGTTGATTTGGGTTTGTCACCCAGGCCCAAAAAATTGATTGCTACAAAATTTCTATGGGGCTTGGGGGAAACACCTCAGGATGATCCATACTATCAAAATGGTCAGAGTTCTTTTTAATCTTTGATGATTTAGAAGATATCATATGACAGGTTTCCACAGTGGCCACTTCTGCCAGAATACTTGGAGGCGGAAGGGCAAAAGTACCCATTAAGGTAGGGTCCTTTAGGAGACCTACTCTTACATTTTGAAGTGATTGAGAGCTTCCATGGATCATTGGAATGCTTCCAGTAGCTTGTGAACTATTGGGGAAAAAGGTTAGTTGGTCAAAGATTGTAATTCTGCCTCGGAAGGGAAATGCAATATTTCTAAAATATGTTGACACAACAGCAGCCATAGCATAAATCCAGGGCTTGCCTAGTAAGATAGTGTAGTCAAGGTTTCCATCAATGACCTCGACTTCAATTTCTACTGCCTTACCCCCCAGTTCAAATTGCAAGTTACTTAATATCCCATATGGCATGTATGTTCTTCCATCGAATGCTTTTAATGTCATTGATGATCGTGACAAGGGTGGTGAGCCTAAAGTTTTCCAGCAACTCATTAACATAATACAGGTAGATGCCCCCTCGTCAATGATTGTTCGATGAATAGTTTTGTTGAGGGCTTTTACCTGTATAAGGAAAGCGAGTTGGGTCGGTAACCGAGGTTCATATCCTTTGCCGTTAAAGACCGCAAGATTGGAATCCGTTGGGTCAATCCCACCTATTACTGATAATAAAGCTTGCTTTTGGAAGGGGAAATTCTACAGTACTTCAAGTGTCGACATAGCAGATGGCGATTGAGCTAGATCGTCTACTATATTATAATTCTGTGTTGCTCGAGCATGAGGATTAAATATCAATTTATGTACTACTCCCTTTGACATCTTTATAGTTAGTTCAGGAATGATGGGTGGCACAACTTCTGACGAAGTTGTTGTCGAACTACTGGGTTGACCTGTAGCCTTGTTGTTCGACATTTGTGGATTCCCATAGTCTTTATTCCTTGTTGATATCAAAGCATCATTTTTCTGTTTTGAGATGGATAACATAAGAACCTGGGATGGAGAAGCATGATCGATAGCAACCAGATTAGTTTCTGGGTTTGGAAACGGATCAGTCAACGCTGCTAAGGTATTTTAAGTCTTTAAAAATTTCTTAACCTCAGCTCGATGTGGACAATCTTTCGTCCAATGTTCTTCATTGCATATGAAACATGGTTGACCTAGTTTCTTTCGCCCAGTAGGGTTTTTAGAAGATATTTTAGGATTTGAATCGTCTTGTTTCTTCTTTTTGTTTTTCCCTTTCTTCTTGCCCCCTGGTTTCTTTGGTTCTTTGCCCTTGTTGGATGACATGACATTAACCTCCGAGGCATGGAGTTTGTCATTTGCTTTTTTACTAGAAACTGCAAGGGATTTACCAGATTGAGCCTTTGCAGTTTGCATACTTGAGGTACCAATCACACCATTGCCGACATGAGATTCCCTATTTGATTTAGGAGGGGGAGGAATGAAAAGTTCTGGTCTAGGAGCGTTAGCGATTTTGTCATAGAGCGTGCCAGGCTGAGTATAGATCAAGTCCAAATATTGTGCACGAGCAATGACTTGCTCTTCAGTGACAACTCCTCCTTTCGCCACATCTTCAGTAATAGAAGGTAATAATGACTTAATAAACCACTTAGCTAGAAGCTGATCAGGAACATATGTCTTTACCATTCGACGACATCACCACTCATGAATATGATTAGATATGTGAGTGGTTGTTGTTTGTTTAAAGTTGCTAAGGAGTTATGTTCCCATTTCATACCCTATGGGTAACTGAAACTGGGCTAAAAATGTAGTGGAAAGGGTTCTAAAGTTATCAAACGAAGCTCTAGGCAATTCAATGCACCATTTCACTGTTGGACCAATTAGCGTTCATTGGAAAAGGTGAAGCCTAATCAAATCATCATTGAGGGTGTTGGATAAACACCACAGATGAAAGCTCATTATGTGATTCGATGGATCTTCACCCAGATTTCCATTGAATTTAGGAATATCTGAGGGAAGTTTATGAGGAATCACTGGCCACCAAGGGGCATAAGCATTTGGATCATTCATTAATCGGTTCAAATCTGGTAATTCTAGAGCTGCTACAAAGGGAAATTGTTGATTCAGGTTTGGCGAAGCATACCCTGGATATGATGGGATCGCCTAAACAATAGGTCTTTGCATACTAGCATAATGTATCTCATGCTGATAACTTTGATAAGGCTAATGGGCATAACCATTATAGTATGGTTGTTGATAACCGCTTTGAAAATACGGTTGCCCATTACCTACAAAGCCTTGTTGCTCAGGTCCTCGGTAAGCTTGTTGGAATTGTGGTTGTTGATATTGTACCAGCCATGGTTGTTGGGCCATTTGTTGTTGCCCAATACTAGATGATTGACCAAGATGCGGAGTGATAACACCCATTTGAGCCTGAATTGTTCCAGTTAAGGAAGCACTAATCTGAGATTGTGATTGAGTCGTAGAGACAAGAGGCTATTGTAATGCAACCTAAGAGATTTGAGGTTGACATACAATAGGCTATGCTTGTACTTGCGACACAGTCACAATAGCAGGTGTAGTGGTAATATTTGACATAGGTTGGGCTGGTTGCATTGAATATGAAACCCTTGGTTGTTGAGGCAGTATTGGTATCCAACCATTAGATGTAATTCCAGTTTGACCAGAATTTTGTTGTGAGCTCTCATACGATTATTCTCTAGGAGGGAAAAATGAGAAAGCATACTTCCCCCCATATGGTGGCAATCCAGTGCTCAAAGGATAGATGGGTCTTTGAAGACTGGGTTGCCCAAATTGAAACTGGTATGTAGGATCAATTTGCTAAGCTTCAACATAAGAAATGCCAGATAGGATCCTGGAGGAACCAATAGGAATAGACCATGTCCTTGAAACAGTCCCTGGGTGGGCTCCATCTAGTGATTAATAACTATTTGGGATAGATGGTATACGAGCAAACATCGTAGGAGTGGCAGCAGGAAGTTCCGCTGCGACTGTTTCAGATGACACAGTCCTAGATGTTGACGGTTGTTCAAACATATTTAGTCTATCCGAAAGATTTCCTAGCGATTCGACAGGAACTTGCGATGAAGGATGATTAAAAGAACTAACTTCAGGAATAGAAGGATATATGTGGATACTAGTTCCAAAATGCAATGGAGTACTTGATGGAAGATCCTCTACTATCTCCTCTACTAAATTAGTCTAGGTGGAAGAGTTAGACCGTCAGGTCCGTAAAATATTTCTGGAGCTGAAGAAGGTATAGCTTCTACAGTGACAGATACTGGAGGGGTGAAACCTTCTGAATTCTGGAACTCAACTTCCAAATGTTCAGGTAAGTGAACTTTAGTTTCTGGATCAACTCTTGCTGGAACTGTTTCAAGTATGGAAGTGTCTACCATTACAATAGGATTAGTCCTAATGTCCTCTTGTAACTGTGGAACTTCTTCTGTAAAGGAAGATGTACCAGAAATAATCGGAGTAACTGTAGTGTCTGATGATGTTGAAACACAAGTTTCAAATAAACCAGGAGAGGTGGACTCAGTTAAACGAGACCATTTTACCCCGAATGGTTTCGTTTCCAGAGTCGAAGGTGGTTGACTCACTAGCCTCCGCGAATGATAGGGTTTTGATTGACTTTCTTCCACGATTGCAGATTACTTGATCAACTCACAATTAAAAAGAGGAAAATGTTATTCCGAACTAAATAAATTTTAATGACGCTTTGACACAACTTTTCTTCTTCAATTTTTAAGGGTCGAGAAAAAGCTAAAGATGACTCTAGTTGCCTTCGATTTTTAATGAGCCTGAGGTGACAAGTGCTCAGATGGACCTTTTATTTCAAGGAGTCAAAAAGGAATAAAAGTGACAACTCTGGAAATCTAGACAAAGGGATTACCAAACCAATCACAAAACTGCAAAATACACCTTGGTGGTAAATTAAAGAGAAATTACCAAGGACTTATGTATGGCAGTCAATCTTCCTGAATGCTATGTTTAGTGCATTACAATCGATAGGGAGACAGACACAGATTCCTATGGATAAAGGATATCAGCCTATTGTGGTCTCCCAATATATACTCTACGGTACGGGGAGCACAAGTCCATACTAGCACTTGTATCAAAGAGGAGGAATCCCCCGACCTTCGATGAAAATGATAGTCATCAGGTTTTACGACACTAGAACATGTCTCTAGCCTATACCTCTAGATGTGTTGCGTTAGGTTCCAAAGCGTTGTTATGTTCATTGAGATTTATTTTGGAGTTGATCTTGCTTAGAAGTTTGTCTTTCAAGGTTCACCGCATGATGTAGATGTAAAATTCCTAAATATGCAATCTAAAATGATAACCAATTGTTTATTTTAGCAATGAAAATCCTAGCGACTAAGGAAAGAAGATAATGATTCTTTCAACAGAGAGCAAAGAGCACACACTAAATGCACTTTTCCTAAATCATTTTCTACATGCAGTCAAAATGCAAATGAAAATGCATGTATTTTTTTTTCGTTTCCATAATGCGAGAATGCCAAAAAGAAAAACTAAGTATAGATCTGAACTATTTTCTTCAAAGCGACACTTCGACAAATTTTTTTCAAAATGGAAGGAAGACTAAAATGACGCTTTTCGATTTTGAATAGAAAACTACTTTTGACACTTTAAATATTGAAAATTCAAATCAAATACAATGGAAAACGTACAATTGACTATCTAGAAGAGGAAGACTTTACGACACTCTTCTTTTTGACTCAAAATGACAGTTACGACACTTCTTTGCATCAAAAAACGATAGTTCGATTAAGCTACTTTTGACAAAGAAGAACTATAAATGATAGACAAATACATAAAAAACATTTACAAATCCCTATCAATGGAGGTTGAATAATGTAAAGGAAAGAGGCTTCAGCAATGAGATACTGATCATGAGCAACAAAACTACTGAATAGAGCTGAAAACAAGGAGGAAAAAAACCAAATTTCAAAGAGAGAAACAATAATCATTCAGTCATCGCACCTGTCCTTAAGGGAAACATGGATGCATATCACTTGCAACATACGGGAGGTGCGATGCATATAGGCTGCCAGTTACAGACAGTGCGATGGGCCAGGGAACGAAATTGAGTTTGGTTTTTTGTGAAAATTGGCAGCTAAGTTCAGTGATTTAGGCTGAGCTATGATAGACAGTAAAAACAAAGTACAGGGGTATGATCTTTAGAGGTTATTGAGCTACCAAAACGGCGTTTAGGATGATTGTAAGTCAGATGTTTAGTTCATAAACCAACCCGAAGATTGATTGAAGCAACATTCATCTACTTTGTAGTTGCATAGCAAAAGCAGTTCGAAGGCTAGCTGGCTAACTTCAGGCTCTGTTTGTAGTTTATAAAGCAAACAACAATAAAAAACAAATAAATTATTCGTTCCCAAGTAGAGTCGCTATTTTGTTTCTGGGAAAATTAGTGTCTTTTTGATCTACTAGTCCCAGTAAGACAGGTAGCTATCTTAGAAACAAACAATCAAAGCACTTCGAGATTTCCTTTATGTATGATAGATAAGAGAGAAGCAAAGAAGGCAAACCTAGATCTTCCGCTTGACTCCTTGCTTGATTTCTCTCTCCCTTGATGGAACTTGCGACTCCTCTCCTACTTGTCCCGCTTTATAGAATACCTGTAGAGACAAAGTAACAAAACACCATCAAAGCATCTTGATCTATGATACCATAAACAATGCAGAATCAAAAATACATTGATCATACAATTGCATTCACAAATAACAAGACTTACAAATACACGATTATGTGGGGGAAAACTCAAATAACTTTATTAATAGTAGAAGAGAGGATCAAAACCCAGTTGTCTAATCCAGCATCATCCTCCCAACGTCAAAGCCCTCTTCACCTCATGAAAAGCAAGATCACCCAACAATACAATGTTTCTTCTCAAAGATAAACCAACAACACTTCTTTACAATTGCAAAGTTCCAGCCTCTAGATCTCTCGGATGACAGATCCATTTATAGATATTTGTAGAGGTGTGAGTCAGCTTTGGGTTTTTGATTAGTGTCATTCCACTGATAGTTCTTGGTTCCACTTGGAGATTTCTTTGATCTCTTATTCATCCCTAGGCGAATTCAAAGAGGCAAGTGTCATATGAGAAGTTTCTAGAATATTCTCTAGGTATCCACTTAGCAAACTATCTCTGCCATTTGTCTACTCTTGCTCATCGTACCCTACAAAAGGCTCTTTCAGTGTGCATCGCACCTAGCTAGTGTAGCAGCTAGTATGCATTGCACCTTGACCATGGAGCAATCAGTATGGTCCAGTTTTGGCCAGTTCTGAGTGGTTTTTTTCAGGTGGAACTTCTGGGAAATGATGTAATCAGTTGACCATGATTCTTTAGGGTATGAAACAACACTTTTAAGGGTTAAAGAGCCCTTATTTTATCAGAATATATGATTGGGGTTGCAGTGCCCAAATATGTCTATAACACAGCACAACACCAACTCCATCCCCAAAAAGAATGTAGGAGCTCTGATCTATCCAATCAACATATGTAGAAAGAGCATTTGCTCCAATAACCAAAACATTTTTAAATCCACAACCTGTCATTGTTCCAAGAATACTAACCATAAGTAAATGAATTATACAAAAAAAATTGGATTTATCAGCGATCGGAATATACACAACAAATCACCTTTTAGGAAACATGTAGTTGTTACAAGACCCAACACAAAGCCATTACAAGAAGCTATAATGTCGAAAGCCAAGGCTTTTATACAACCCACCTCACTTTGCACTTGATATCAAAACTGCATTTTTTTCTAATATAGAATCATGAGAATGAATAATTAATGCAAAACTTTACAGAAATATATCTAAAATCTACACGTAGTAAACTGTATTTGTCAAAATTATAAAAATTGACACAAAATATACCAATTTAATATGGTTAAGGGGAAAAAAGGTTATGTCCTAAAGACATAGGTTGTCAACATGCAAAAACTTAATCCTAACAATAACATGAAATCCAAAAAGAATAGAACTTTTGAGAGTTGGAAACAAAATATCTTATAGACCTTTGGTTGGATCCCATTTACAAACTGGAACAATTATATATTTCCATAAAATAAACACATGCACAATTATTAACATCAATTACTTTTCATTTTGGATATCACGGGGCAATCCACTTTGTGGTGGCGACCATATGCAATTTTCATTCAAACCCAATAGGAATGTATTTGCAAAATGATGTTCATATACCAACATAATTATCAATATATATGGAATACTTTATGGTGCCATTTTATTACATATGTGAGAAGCAAATACTACTAATAGAGAACTGGCAATTTTTTAATAAAATAATACACAGATGCATGCAAGAACAAGTTTTGAAGACACCAAATCATGCAAGTGATTGCAAAATGTATCCCAATGAGAAACTCTTACAGTGAAGTTCTTTGATTAAGTCTGTGTAAATACATTTGAAATTGGTTTCTACCTTGAATAGTTAACAAATGTAGCTTCAACCACAAGGCCCACAACATTGAAGGAAGGTCAGTTGTTGAAAATTCAAAACATTAAATCCAACTATTGACTGAAGTGTGGCTTACTTACCATGGGACATGTGGGTTAGACGACCATGAAATTCTTCTAAATGATTAAAATAGAATCTACTTAGCTATGATATTTCATATGTTGTGTCAGTTAGTCTAGTTAGTCATATGAAAAATATGCTCACTTTATCGTCTTGGTTATGGTCTACTTCTAGTTTGCCTATTTCTAACCTCCATCTAGTATAAATTGTTTCAATCATTTGTAATTTTTTGTCTTTATGCAATATGCAAAGAGGTTTTCAATACCTTTGCAGATCAAATAGGGCATGTCTATATCACCATATATAAAATTCTATTATAGGATTTTATATATGGTGATCTAGACATGCCCTATTTCATCTGCAAAGGTATTGAAAACCTCTTTGGATGTGCTGGCAAGTGGAAACTCTCAGCTATGAGGGTTTCACTATCCGAGCAAAAATTCAACTTAAAAAAAGGGAACAACAAAGTCTCCTTAGGGAATGAAAAAAAAATACAATCTTCTTTTCTATAGTCCTTATAGGTTATTTCCTTAATGATTTTTTGATCGGATTTTGAACTGTTGTGAGACTCAAGTCAAACAAATTCATGAATAGGTGGATAAATGGTAAATACAAGTATGCTCCAAAAGGATAGTGGATATTGACAGTGATGTTGTTATAAAAAAGTCTCTTTAGTCACTAAGAAGCAAGCTAATAAAATAAGGAAAATAGGGATGCTTAGCATGTGGAAAATAAGGATGCTTTGCATATATTATGACAAATGACTATAAACTAATTGCAAGGAATAACATACTAAAATATTATAGAATGATCAACTTTGACTCATATATTTGCAAATGGGAGGCACAAGTTCATTCAGAAACCAGAAGGATTTTCACAAGGCAATGCAAACTATTTTTGAGAAGCAACAAACTAAACTAGCATAACAATCATATGCTTTAAGTTAGAAATTTGCACAACATGTATAGATTCCTTTGCATGCAGCAAAAGAATTTTGATAAGAGAAATTATATACAAGACCTACCTTATATAAGAGAAATTGTATACAAGAATGTCCCTGAAATTTTCCATGAATGTCTTGGGTATGGCTAGCAAGTACCTTCATCCCCAATGAAATCCATCACAGAAAGGGACATTTACTTACTCCCTAAAAACCCAGAACAATGGGTATGATATTTTTTTTATTTTTTATTTTTATTTTTATTTTTATTTTTTTTTTATTTTTTTTTTATGGCGGGGTGGTGGGGGGGGGGGGGGGGGGGGTTGGCAAGAATAACAAAGGATACTATTAACCATTTTATCATCAAATTGTAGTTAACTTCTATATAGCCATGTTCAGCTCAGTGTTGCTGAAATTTGAAAATGGACAATTCCAAACTAGAAGCAACTAGTTCTAGCACTGCTTTAAGCATTTCTAGTCAGAACCCACCCATGAAACTAGAATTGATCAGTTTTTCCCAAAACTTCTACTTAAGGAAAAACCAATCAAACTAGAAAATTTGACCAATTTTGTACCATTGCAGCCCCAACCCCCAAAAAATGAAAAAATAAACCTACAAAAAATCCTAAAACTGCCATAAATCTCATTTCCCATCTATTTAATCATTCCCCCTATATTTTCTTCACAACCTTCTCATTGATCATTTGAGAAGCAAAGAGCATTGATTCAACAATATTATTGTGTTGATTCATAGTGCTTCTCAGTCTAATTCAGAGAATTTCATCCAATGATCTGGAGCACTCAAGATTTGATTGGGGAGTTTCTTGGATCTATTACTAAACCTGATTTGGATTAAGACTTGGAGTATTGATTTTAAGATTTGATTGGGGTGCTTCTTGTGTTTTTGGTAATGTTGTAAACATCATGTCAACGAAAATATCACCAAGAATCTAGAAAAGAAAATATTGACAACAACACGAAAATATCACAAAATATAGGAAAATTTTAAAAATACAACATTATTCAAAGACACAAACAATTGAATTTATGCTCCTCCATCGATGAGGGGCATAAATTCTCATGTTATTTTTGAGAATGAAAACACTACACAGTTTATTGGCAATAATATCATTCTGGGGTAAAACTTGTGACATTGCAATAATACCAAGACCATGATAATCACAATGTTTGCAACCCTAGTTTTTGGAGCTACTCTTTTGCCGATTCCAGATGTTGATTAAATCTGTCCTTGCAATTGATTTAGATCTGCTCCTGGAACTGATTTAGAGTGAAGACCTGGAACTTGTAAAGGTATTTACAAATATTCTTCAAACCCTATTTCTCTGAAGAGAGTTTGTTAAAAAAAATCTAGAAATTAAATGTAAGGCTTTATTTGCAAATTATTTATGTGGTAGAAAGAATGCCATGGCTCCCAAACATAAAGAGGATCTTACATGGAACCATTTCCAAATAGTTGGGGATGAAATTGTATGCAATTATTGTCCCATGGAAATTGGTGTGGCGGTGGTTATACATAGATTGAGAGTCGAAACAACACCTAGAAAATATACTAAAGAAAATTCAATATTTATCTAAAACCTCAACCAATTATAATCTGATATGCAAGCTACTATTGAAAGCTATAACACAAGGAAAAATATATACAAGAAGAAATAGGAAGAAATGGAAGTGAACATGATAATTAAAATCATAGTTTTGAAGACTCCGCTACTCATCCTGCTAGGGATACCTTTAGAATCCCAATCCATCCAAAACATGAGGGTGATTATGGCACAAAGAACACAATACTAACAGGCAAATATTTGACTTAATCTTTGTATCCAACATGCAACAACACCCTTAGTTCTAAGCCCACCATTGATAATAAATGGAGAAAGTTTCTTGGGAATGCATGGTTAGATGGTGAGATGATGCAAAAATAAATTGCACTCTAAGTTCAGCAGGATACAGATAGGGATCTCGACACATATTTGCCAAATTTTTGAAAAGCTAGGATCCAAATATAGTAGGAAAATGGCAAGTACAAATATATTTTGTGATATATATATATAAAGAGAGACAATTAAAAAGAAGAAGTCAATAATCAAAACCATTCAGGAATGACAAGAGTAAAACTACAAGTTTATAACCAAAACCAAAAGAGAAAATTCTAATGCATGTTACTATTAGCCATCGATGTATTATAACTGATAATTTGATAAGTCATGACCACCATTGATTATTGATAATTTTGAAGACCATCTCAGAATGAGAACATCACAATTCATAACAATATTTTTGTAAGCAACATCCACATGTCCATATCAACTGTGAATAAAGGGTTGCCTTGAAGACTATGGCAAGGCTAAATAACTGTGTTAGTGAAGTGACCAACATCATAGCACATAAGGGTAGAATAGTCATTGAGAACAAATCTTGAACATGATAATAGATCAAACCTTCTCAAAACTTGACATTGTACAAAACATTAAGTAAAATGATTGGCCTCTAGTTTCTCAACATATCCCTTTCTATTCCTTTATGAATAAGCTTGATCAAATCTGCATTTACCTGCTCCCCCATGTGCCTATTTCCAAGGATTTTCAACACACCCCAAGGAAACACTTTCATGAATTCAAGACACATTTCTAGCCATTGAAATGGTAATTATAACAAAACAACCCAACATCAAAGAAATTCCCTACAATAGAAACTAACATTAACAAGTTAACAAATAAATGCACACCGAACTTCACATTTAACTTCAATGTCACTACAGTTCATTTTTAAGTTAGGAAGATTCTTCTCTTTTAATCAATGCAACAAAGGTAATGAGTTTAAACTTTAAAGGCATACCCTTATATCAAATTATACACAAAAATTGTCACAACAAAGCCCAAATGTTGGCTACAAACATCATCTCAAAACAAAAAACACAGCAATATGAGGAGTTTTGATATCAAAAAAATTGTGAATTATATAATTTGAAAATCCAACACTTCTGAATTGAGATTAGCCTAGACAAATGCAATTGCTCACCAAGCCAATCAATACATGATAAAAAATAATTGTTTTCCACTCAATGAAATGCATCTAAACTCCATGTTAACTGTTATAACATCAATAAAATATGATACCATCATGATATAGTTTCTATAACTAATAAATTCCCATAAAAATGCTAACGATATAGCATAATATCTCTAGTCCAAGTAGCTCCCATATTATGGAAAACATTAACTCAAACAATTTGAACCAAACAAAAAGATGGGCAAACAAAAAATATGGAGTTCAAATACATTGAAGTGTCATAGCAATGTTAACGATAATTATTCAACTATAGATCGAATAAATATCATATGATACTTACTTAGGGAGCACCACCAAAAAGATCATCTAGAGTAGATGTGCACATCAAAACCAAGTCAACATCCTGTGGCTTGACTTTTGCCATTTCAAGGGCTCTTCTAGATGAGTCTACAATGAAACCAATTAGTGTTTCATCACTTGCAAAACAAAGTGAGCTTAATGACATTTTATTCCATGTAAGTGATGAGGTTTTGGGAGGCTATTTTTTACTATCCACAAAAAAATATCAATTCTAGACTTTCCTTCATCTATTCCTTTCTTTGAGTACAATTATTCAATCCCCATTCTTACACAGTAAGCCTTATTTGCTTCAATATGCAAGAGTTCCTAATTAAGTGTTCCTTGTAATGATGCTCCCTAATTCTTCATTAAATATAATATCTAGTACTACTCGGAGTCTCAATGTGTAGGGAAAATACGTTTTCAACTTATAAAACTTTAAATGGTCATTCAACTTAAAATACCTTCAACAACTTTGTAGTCTACGAAAGATTTTTTGGCGAAAATCACATGAAATACCATTTGTTGATGTGTTTTGAACCAACCAGTGTGGTTCATCGTCAGGACAAATTTCTAAAGCCTTTGGGATTGCACGTACAATACCAAGCCCTGTTGGCTAGGGATAAGCTTTCTTAAAAACCTATTAACTCATGTTCCCAACATCAACTTCAAAGTTGAAGTGCCTCGTTTGATTAATCCACAGAAACTGAAGTGATTCAATTTCCTGGTGACAATGTGTTTCTAACCACACTTTCCCAATAGCTATAAAACCTGAATATACAATTTTGGTACCTACCTCACATAGAACTTGTTAGCAATTTGGATTTCCAACATCTCTATCCACTTTCTTAATCTAACAAATAGGATTTTCTAGCAAGAAATCACAAAAAATGTATATTTACATAAAATCTTTAAAGGCTTTCTAGCATTAGCTGCAAAAGTAATCAACAACAAATATTTTACAATAGCTCTAGTCATCATCAAATAAGTAAATGAAACTTGGAGTGTTACTATAATGATCCATAGAATTAGAATTTGGTTGTGTTGTAACTAGAAGGAGTGAAGGTGGCACTAAAAATTTTAGGGCACAAGAAGTTGCCTCTATTATCATAAAAATATGATTAGATGCATTATTTCCATAATCAGATGATCCTCCAACGTCACCATTATTTTCAAACAAGACACCTTCCCATTCAACTTGTTGCATGTCAGTGCTAATGAAATTTTCTACAAGACTAGTACTACTGGTTTGTTGCAAATTAGAAGATGAAAGATGGGGCATTCGTAGAATTTTTCTAGGCATGCCACCAATGGGGATGGAAATGGAGACTATAAATTTCCCACTACAATCTTAGTAGCACCTTACGTGCCTACTTCCATGACACCACAAGAACTAACCATAGTCAAGTTTGCACACTGAGCATTTTCCATTGAAAATTAATTGCGCAAAAGGGAACTTAACTAGCTTTGGTGTAAGGCATTATAACCCAAAATCGATGATCCATAATTCAAGATTTTGTTTAGGAGAACTACGAAAGTGACCAATATCATCATGTTGTAATGTTTGAGAGGTGAGAGAGTTCATATTGGGAAACATCTAATTTGATATTATTGCTCCAATATTCCTTAGTTTGCAGTCTTGTTTCAATCACAACTCCACCTACAACAATTACCCTTTCACATGCCAAATGTTTCTACTTGATATGTCAAGGATGGAAAGATTGTGGGGTGTGGAATTTCCTTGTGATGCTTATCCAAGTTGAGTATTTTGCAACATCGCACATTAATTAAACCTTTGAGCAGGGACCTATGAACCTAGAGACAAATGAAAAGCCAAATGATGTTCTCATGAGGATTAGTGAGTGAAGCAATTATTGTGCCTTTCTTATGTTGTAGTTAACATTAGAAGTCAATTTAGGCATGAATAATTCAATTGTTTTTGCCAAAGGTTCTCCATAAACGGTGCACATGGTATAGATCCAAACCATGACCTAGTGCGCTAAAATTGTGCTTTCTCCCAAATAAGTAGCCATGTATGTAATAAATGTGTAAAATTCCACCTTGGACATCAATGTTATAAGTACTAGACTAGAAAGACAAATAACTTGTTGTTCCTCCATATAAGAAATGACTCTAGCAAATAGATTGTATTCTTTGTGATGAGCAGATCTCAACATCAAAAGAGATCCAATAATTTGTGAAGTTGTTGTTGCAAATTCTGGTACAGACACTTTGGGCAACCATACCAATTAGCATGAATAGCAATGCATAACCTCGAAGCTGCACTATTATGCTTATCATGTCATCCATGTATTTCAGATATCAAACCACTATGCCACTTGTCAGCTTACCATGAATTTGAAGGGTATGCCAAAGTTGTTTTCAAAAACCACTTGTGGGGGTTGAGCCCAACAGTTGGCTACCAGATAATCCCTTTAAATTCAAACTTGGTACACATGGTTTGCAGCCTACAAGAATTTATCAAATTGAACAATGAAAGGGTAGAAGACTAATATGTATTTCATAGAACATAATGCCCTTAATGATGCGTATGGGCTCAAACTCCAGTAAATGACTATTGATGGGCTCTAAGAGAATCACACAACCCAAATCCTTCATAAATTATTATAGTCACCAATTTATTAGATAGTTCTAGTCCTATATGACCCTTGACCGGTTTCAATACCAATTCCAACTTCTAAAACATTGTTTGTTTGTCTTGATCAATACATTTGTTGTGCAATTCCTTGAAGCCAATCAAATATTGAATAGAACATATCTTCTTAAATCTCATGGATCTTCTAAGAATTATATCTTTTTGTTAGTATTAAACTAACCTAAATGCATAGATTCGTATATAGATAGACGTTTTGAATGAGCAATCTTTGAAAGGAATCCACATTATCGTTACCTTGAATCTAGGGTGTTGTATTTTAAAAATTTGGCAAGGTCTTGAAGGCTTCATTGTTGGTTGAATGATATTTTTGTATTTAAATTTGAATATTGGTTTATTTCTCATATTGTTGAAACATTCAAGAACAATCATGTGAATATATCCACACAAGAGAATGTTGTAAACCACACTCCAAACCTTATGCCATAGAAAGACAATGGAATTCATGCCATTAGGCCCCTTCTTTCCTTTCTAGAATCCATTGGAGACACAGGAATAAAACTCAACCAGGACCGACATATAAATAATGATTGATCAGAGGGATTCCACCCAATACCATGCATCAGAAAATGGTGAAATACTAAGGATGATACTCAACCAATATTTTCATATAAATGATGTTTGATCAGATAGATTCCATAAATTAGCATGCATTAGACAATGGTGAAATCCCAAGGTTGTTGTAAGAGTTACACCCCATCTTCAAGGTTTGCATGTATAGAATGAGAAGACCACTACTTACTCAAGTTGAGCAATCCAAAATGGTTTTTTGGTAAAGTCAAAGTGGCTAGACAGATTGATGCCTCTTTCGACTAAGGTTTAATGCTATTGCACTAAACCCACGATACCACAGGCTTGACTCATAAAGCTCTAGTAGAGAAGAGATGCAAAAGGGTTGTCAACACTATCATCAATAGCACAATTCACCTTGTACGTCTCCCCAGAATCATAGTCACCTGGTTTGTGTTCATGTCTGAACATGAAATTCAAAAAAAAATCACCCCATAAAAAAATTCAATAAAATTCACCATTAAATTCAAATATATCTATATAAAAACTTACATATAATTTTTTCAATATAACATATATCAAATAATAAATATATTAAATTTAAAATTTATAAAACATGATACATTTAACTTAATAATTGAACCCCGGATGCGGGTACATAGACAGTTGGTTAATGTGATGGGATAGGGGTGCAGCGAGGTAGGACGACACCTGCCTTCCCTGTACCACTTGGTTTATCGCCTGACGCAGCATAAACAGGGGCATTTGGTTTCTTTTGGCTTCACCTCATGTGGCTTTGGCCCGTCCAGCCTGTCCTCTGATTTCTCCATCGCCTCCACATGCTCTGGTTTGAGCTGGGCCTCGGCTCTCTTTAATGCTGGAGTTAGGGTGGGTACAATCTAAGGCAGGGTGAAGAGTGTTAAATATAGGCTTAGCTTTGGGATTGTTTTGAAGCCTTTGGTGCTTTCTTGGTCTGGTAAAGGTATGTTATGGTATGCTTCTTTGTTATGCTCTGTCGCTCTGTTATGCTCGGCCAATTCTGTGACACTATCACCGTCAACTCCTAGGCTTCGTTTGGGGGCCTCCAGCCTGAGTTTGGATGCCCATTTGAATAGGCTGAGCTCTGAGGAGGTGGTTGAGCGGTCTGGTTTACATAGTCTTGTTGTGGTCCTCGTTATGCCCCGTCTTCGCCATAGAATGAGGAGCTACAGGGGAACTCCTAGGCATGTGCCCTCCCACCCATCCTCCAATTCTCGCTCCGTCTCCAGTGATCTCTCAGTTGGCCATTACCCTCACACGCGCAGTGGGAGAGGGCATCTCCATCTCCCCAGCCATTACCCTCCTGACTCCTCATTGTCTCCCTCTTTTTGCTTGGCGGTCTTCACCTTCAATTGTTCCCTGAATCGTCTAAGAATCATTGCACACATCTTGGTGTTCTTTCATGAAGAAGGCTAGGAGGTAGGAGAATCCATCTCTCACCAGGAGGACCCTGCCTCTGTCTCTGCACAGATTCCTTTCTCTATGCAGGTTCTGGAGGTTCCAATTCACAATGCCTTGGACATGGTGATGGAAACGGAGGCTCCTGGTCCTTCTGAACCTGATGCTACTCGTGCAAGGGATGATACTGATGCTGCTCGTGCAAGTGCTCTGACTGAGTTCGGTTGGTGCAGAATTATGGAGGAGCCTCCAGATGCATAGTTCTTTCTCTGTTGCCTCTGTCACTTATCACGCGGCCCCTAATAGTGGGAATTTTTTGGTTCAGGATGCAAATTTTGGTTCACTTCTGCAAGATATGGTTCAATTTGTATGCTTCTTTGAATTTTTGCAAGCCCAACAAGAGGGTCAATACATGTTCCCCTGTGTGGGATTTGAATACCAGCTCTCGGCTAAGTTCACTGTCATGGGTAGTTCTTCTGATACTCTCTGTCGCTTCTACAGGGCAGTTGTTTTTTACTACGATCTAGATGTGATTTTACCCCTTTAATGTTAATAGAGTAATTTTATTTAGAAAAGAAAAAACTTAATAATTGAAAATATTGACAAGCTTTATTTATTATAGATTCAAAGATATGTTTAGGGCAAAGAATTTATGGATATAAATTCATTAAAGATAAGCATTCAAGAAGATCTTATTGAAATAATTGGAACCAAATGAAAAAAGGTGAGTCTCAATGTATAGCAGAAGGTTTCAGTAAGTGGCACAAATACAACACAGTTCATAATCTTGGCAAACTAGAAGACCCGGTTAATGGACAAAAAGTTGCTACCAACAACAAGCATATACAAAAGGACTTGTCTCACATCATCCCCAATGCAAAGTTTTCAAGAAACAAGAAGAAAAACCCCTCTTTGACCATAGATCTATAATAGCATTCCAAATAAATGATAACCTATCACATGGAATCAACCTCAAAGAAGAACCCCCTATTGAATGGTATCAAAGCAAAGCTACAACAATTCAATGATGAATACTACTTGTTGAAATCCCTCCAAGGTTCAGAGCTTTTTCCAAAAGCTACGGATGAGAGACAAAGGGAAGACCACGAGGTTGGAGAAGACATCCACCATCCCATTTCCTTCAAGTGAATGAATAACATGAAGAATCTTAGGTCCCCCTCTCTATGAGGGTTTAGTTTATATATTTTATTTCTATTGTTCTAATAGTATAGGATTTAGTGGCTAGTATCCAAGCTATATACAACACTGGAATGTCTTGCTTCTATTATATTTAGTGGACAACAACCCAACTATACTTAGTATTATTTTCTTTTTAGTATATTATGAGACAATAGACAAGGGCCCGACACTATTTTTCTAAAACTTGGTCTGACTTGGCTCGATGGGCCAGTTTGGTACCAAATAAGACCTACTCAGCCAAGTAGATGCATGATGACCCCATATAGAATCCAAGAAAAAAATTCACTATTTAATTAAAAAACTAAAAAACAAAGCATTAAATTGATCGAATTTCTATAAAGAGATATCCCACCCCTCTATTTGTCTCACACCTTTCTCACGGATCATTTGTGAGCATTTCAAGTTTTGGAGCAGAGCTAAAATCTTGAAGAGAAATGTGATGCTTGAGATTGGTGCTAGTTTGGAAATTGTTTGAGGTTGTTTGAAATGGATTTAGGCATCTTAATCAAGAGGCTATAATGTATCTTGAATCTTGGAGAAGTTGTGGACCAAATTCTTGTGCTCAGTGCCCATTATTTTCATTTCCAGGCATGTTATCCCTCTCTTTAAATTGCAAATGTATATGCTCTAAAATCTGTCCCTATGTTTATTCTTCTTCTCTTCAAAATTCAAATGTGTGCCTCTTTAAATTACAAATGCAAATAATTTTAAATCTATCCCTGTTTTGAATTTGGCTCAAACTTTTTAATTGGTACAGGTCAACAATTATGCTACTTGGATTTCAGAAATCTAATGTTCTTGTAGGTTTTAACCCTACATAGAAATTACTTGCATACGAATTCTAAAACACAGAAAATAAACAATGCAAGAGAATAACACATAAAACACATATACACAAAGATTTTCCTCTGGATCCCAAAACTAGGACTACCAGCTTTATTTTTCATTATATTCCTTTGAATGTTACAATACATATTTATACATGTTGAAGCATCCAATACCATTGAATGAAAACCATCGCGTCCAAAACCATGGACCAAAAGCCATCGCGTCCAAAACCATGCGCGAAAAATCATGCACAAAACCATAGGTAGGTCTGCCCAACCTAACATAGGGTCCAAAACTAAAATTTTCCATGGCACTACCCTAGACCCCATAGAGTGGGGTTACTTGCACCCCTCAAACCCCTTGTGACTCCCTCCTCTATGCAATCAACGCAACGAAGGGGGGGCTATGGCCCCCTTCTAACCCCCCCGGTTAACTACGTGGGATAGTCATGGAAAGAAATAACATAACCCAATAGTTCTCTTTCAAACGCAGATTGGAATTTTACCATGGTTTATACCCTTAGAGTCAAAGATCCTACATGGATCCATGCTAATCTAGATGAGTGAAAATTTATTGAAAATACTGCAAGAAATGCATTAAGGGGTAGGGGAGTATGAATTCATAGATTTAACAGACACTTGGATAGTTTAATAGGCCATGTTTCCCATACATGGCCACATTAGAGGAGATTGTACATATTATATTTGAATTGCAAAACCATTGTGAAAAATTTGAAGACAAGGCTAGGCCAAAAGGAGATGGTTGTAGCATGTTTTTCAGAATCTTAAGATTATGGAGGCCATTTATAGTCTCATTGTTGCGGACATATATTGGACTCGGTGCCAAATTTTTTTGATATATTCAGCCTTACATGGTATATGTATGTTCCATGAGTAGAGTTTTGCGTATTTTGTTTCAATGGTTTGGAGCCGTATATATTTTTTGGTAAATCAAGTCATTGAAATAAAATTAATCCGAGTCTGATTTTTCAGACATTGACCAACACATACAAAAACTTTCCAAATTTCATATATGTGGCTATAGAAAGCCAATCAATAATAGTTGAAGATTCAAATTCACATTCTTCTATCAAAAATAACTCTAGGGAAACGTTTCAATTGAGTTCTAAAGTGGGAAGTCTAGTATTGTTTAAATCAATGCCTTTGCCTACAAATTCTGGTTGTGGCACTTGGTTATTGCCTTCTGAAGTTTCACAGATGTCACTATGAAAACAAAATGTTGTGGTACATGAAAGTTATAGAAATCAAATGGAAGAAAATTTTGTGAATGGAAGCATTTTTTAAACTTTAGGGAGAAAATGCTTGCTCTTAAATTTAGAATTCTCAGGGAATAGTGGAAAGAAGAACAACTTATTTTATCTTCTATGAAAGGTCATGGAAAGCACCATCAAATTGATGGCATTTTTGACAGTGTGCGTCTACCATCTTATCAATTCCAATATTCATTACCTAGTATGTTTTCAATTGAAATACATGAAAAGCAAGATTTCTACTAATTTATTTTTTATGTTGGAAAGGTTTGGCACCAAACACTTATTTTCTAATGGAGCAATTTTGTGTTTGTCAGTGTATTTGTAATATATTCTTCGTTGCTATTTGGAAAATCAAAATAGTATAATGGGAAATATCATTTTAAGTGGAATGGGAAAACAATCACAGTTCAAATTTCTTTCTTTGAATCAATGAAATCCCAAGAGTTTAAAATAGTGAAAAATATTTCACATCAGAATAGGGAGAATTTCAGGACAAGATAGCAATAATTGGGGATCATCATGTTGTAGTCTCCACACATTGTATCCAACAGCCTACTGCATAAAGTCCTTAACATCTATTACAAACCCACAAATGGCATGCATGAATATTTGGAGTGAAGGAAGTCAAAAGAAATTATCCCCATGCTTGTAAAAGTACAACAAGCTTCAAAAAATATAAGTATCGTTGTGAAGTGCATTTTCTTTTAAAATAAATGTTCTATTTAGCATTCAAGTTGAAAAGGTGGTGTTTTACTACAAGGTTCAGCCCACCTTGTCTTATAACTACACAAACAAGTAGCAGATTCAATTGACAGTTCTAAACAATATTTTTGTAACTCCTTTGGTTGGTCCAAGATGCCTAAGAATTTTTACATGATTTTATAAGCATGACACAACCAAAATGCAAGGAAATAAAATAGAGAATTTAGATGGAAAAGTAAGCTTCCCAATTGAATATTGTGCATCAAAAGAATTCATATAACAAAAAAAATTGCGATGTGTTGGGAGAAACTAAACCTTGAAATATATGTTGCATCACTTTGAAAATTGTAGCCTCATTAGCAGCTCTAGTCTTCAGACTTTCCAATATTTCTTTAGACTTCCAAAATATTTTTCTTCCCCTGAAGTCCTCACTTCCATGAAATATCCTCTGAACACAATCAAATTCCTTCATGACAGCTTCCCTATCCTAATCAGGGCACAATGCTGAAACACATCCTTCACCCACCGTAATAATTCTGATATCCTCTTAAAGGCCCTACACCTAAAAATCATTTTGGATGACCCTATACCACCCTTAAGACTAGTACCCATGCTTATTTGTCTAACACGGATTGCAAAATCTATGTATGTCAAGTGGGAACAAGTATCACAACCCACCCATTGGAAAGTATTCACTTCAAAGTCAAATTTACTACAAATAACACACATGCAAAGGCTATAGAATCCACTCTTGGTGCTACAAATTTCATAACTACAATCATCCATAGGAAGTTGACTCCGGCATGCTATATTTCTACATCATTTGTGGGAATGATCTCAACGAGGACCATTTGAATGACACTGATATTTGGATGCAAAAAGGCTTGAATCCTTTTTTTTATAGCAACTACTTCTAGCTTAACTCTGTGTTCCCTGGACATTAACCCAGGTGGATGGGGTTCCATAAGTCTTAGACACCTGATGGTGTTACATATATTTACTATAAGTTTTGAAACATCCCTGCATGCATGCCAGATATAAGCAAGTTGTCCAGTAAGCAGTTTGAAAGTGGAAGCAAAGTGGGGGGGGGGGGGAGTCTAATGTTTTAATTATGAGAATGAGAAGTATTTATAGAACTGATATCTAAGCCAAGTATCCAAGCCAAGAATCAAAATCGGGCATCAAAACAGTCAATCTAGCCGAGCTATGACTGGATTTCAATGATCGACATGCAAAATTTGATATATTCTCAGATAATGGTTGAACAAATCTGATAAAAACACCTCATTCGTAGGTTTCATGCATAAAATCGATTTTTGGGTAAGACCATAGGGTGCAATCACTCATCGAGACACTCAAACGGGATTTCATTTGGGCTAGCAGCAGTTCGAGATCGAGATGGAGATATGTCTCTGGGCCCAATCTCAATTTAAGAGTAAGAGCCAAAGGCAAGCTTACGACCTATGTCAAACTAATCTAAGTGGTAGTTATATGTTGTTAATTATGTGATTCCTATGTAAGCTTTTGAAAAAGGGTAAATTATTCCCTGTGTTGAAGACCTCTTGTGCCTTCAAGGTTCACCCAAAGCTCTAATTTCAGATCTTCTAGAAATTCCTTTGGTTGTTCACACATTCTCTCTACCATTACATCAAGCCCTCCCCCCGCTACATCTCGAAGCAAGATCTGGTATGAATTGAGTACTCTATGTACTAATGTCTGCTCTGGTCGTTTACTAATGTTTACTCAGTTGGCCATGTTTTGTCTCTTCTGACCCGATAAGCCACAATATTTCCATACCCCATGAGAAGATCTAGTTCATAGCTTTTGACAAACACCTTTTTGATATTCTTCCCAACCCTACTACACTCGCCACAATCCAGGGCACCACGTCTTGCTAATACGTTTTGGAAAACACATCAGATGCACTAACTACTTTGTCACACCTCCCATGCAAGCCTAATTTTCCTCCTTACAAATCAGTGCAGGACAGGAAAGCGAAGTGAGATAGCCACTCATCTAGTTGAATGTCCATGTTCTGATCTCTCAATAAATCCCATTCCTCTAGCTCTATGTGAACCACAAAGATTTCTTCAGAATCTAGGGTTTCAATAGGTCATGTCTTCTCAGTAGGCCATGTTTCTTGTGAGCTCACTCTCTGAGGGAGGCTCGCGCACATTTTCAGGATGGAAATAGGCCGTCATAGGTTTGTTGATCCACATGCTTCAAATGATGAAAGGAAAAGAGAGGTTTGTAGGCTAGGAGTCCTAGACTGTTGCCGAGGTGGAGGTATCTGCTATTGTTTTTGTTGAAAGGATGCTCTAGAATAGGTCCCCATGAAACCAATAGACTTCTATTTGAGTATTTGTGCAACTACGATTTTCATTTGCGCTATATAAATGCAGTCAAGTGTCTGTTTCATAAAAAGTGATCATAAATTCAAAACCTTCTTAAACATGTGCGTAACACACATGCCTATTTTACCTGTTGAATACCGCTCATCACCTTTGGATCCCTTGGCTTGACCAAAGTTTCTCCAGATGCTCAAAACATATATTTTCCACTATGGATTTGTGGATGTAAAATTACAAACGCATCATGGTTAGGTTAGGTTTTGTTGTAACATTCTTCTTTTTCATAAGTTATTTATTAGATAAAAAAAATCAAAATGCCATAGAAAAAATGATAAGTTAGGATATGGACCAAAAACAAAATGGAAAATAAAAATGTTACGAGTGATTATTATTTCAAGTCCATATCAAATAAAATTATAGGCTAGTTTCTCTAAAAAAGGAAGGCAAAATGAAAATGTTAGATAAGCAATAAAAGAAAAATATTTTCTTTAGAAAATAAAATTAAGGCTGCTAGCTCAAACTGTGCCTTTGAAAATGTTGTTTAGATTGGTTAGCACTTAAATTATTTAATTAGGATTTAATTATTGTAATAAGATTTTATGACCTTGCAAAATAAGTCATATCATATACTTTTGTCATATCGACATAAATGACAAAACGTCATATTCAACGCTGATAATAACCAGACACTTTTCAACGAAGATCATTCATTCTACCCGGATCAATGACAGAGGAGGCTCTTCAGCCCCCCTTTGGCTGTTTCCTGTTAAAATGAGGGGGGGTTCGAAAGGTAGTTTTAATATTTTCCCCTTTTTGCGATGTTGTGCCCCCATAGTGTTTCGAACCCCCAAGGCTCGGAACCATAAACCATCATCCCCCCCCACCAAAATATGTTGGTGGTTTTCCTCCATCCGATTGTTGACTTCTTCCCACGCCATATAAATCTAATATATTTCATCCATTCATGAACCTCCATGTCATTAGTCCATTTTCGCTCACCCATTCACCACCCACCACGTTATAATGTCGTTGCCCATATGCTCCAAAGCTGTTGTTATGCCTAATTAACTATTTAATCACCCATTAAACATTAATTGGCATCCCCCTACAAATTAATTGCCTACGACTAGATTTAGACAGTCAATTAAGCCCAATTACACGTATAAATACCCCATGGCTGCAATCTCTACCACTTTTCACTTCCATTCATATACCAAAAGCGCTATTTGTCACCTTATGTGTATTTTCGCCACTATCATCCATCTTTTGATTAAAACAGTTTTTGAATTTCCCCTACAACAGGGTGGCTCCTAATGCAAAAATATAGAAGACTGCTGAAGAAGGGAATCCCTCCATAATCTCGCTTGATTTGGATCATATGCCCCTTGTAGACTCCCTTTTCAACATTAATGACTGTGAATGTGAATTTGATTTCTATGAATTACATTCATAGTTAAAACTGAAATATGCTGATAGTTTTTCCATTATATTCTTTTCCCAAGACTCATCACTTCCTTGATTTAATTACTTGGTTTCAAGCTAGGTATGGTCATGTGCAAAGAATAGTGATGACTCAGGATGGAAAAATCTTGATCCCCATTTACTGCTCAGAGCATAAATCAAATGTTATTGATACCTCCATCTGACTCCCTTAGCCATTTTTCACTAGTAGCTCTCATGGACCTTTACAATAAACTCACTTTTCCATAGAGAGCCCTTATCTTTGAACTTTTCCTACCAGATGATGATGAATTACTAAGAAAAACCCACCATATTCATCTTCCATGTTCCCTGAACCCACTAGACATATTATCTCTCTACTATCATACCTCCTAGGTTATGAAAATGACCAATCTATTGATGCATCCATTCTTGGATTATTTTCCATTTTTAGCAAAGAATATCAACCTGCTTTTATGTATAATTATAGCCACTTTCTGGCTGATAATATACATGAATGGTTTATGAATTTGACCACTCAAGGAGTTTTTAGGTACAGTTCAGTCATAATCCATTTAATTTTGTTTCAACAGGGAGATCTATTGCCCATTCAACTTAACAGACAAGATGAGCAGGGAGCGAATCAATCAGTGATTCTTTGGACAAAATTAGTGAAAGCAGGCTCATTAAATTTTAAATTCTCTCAATTCATTGATTCTTTTGTACATCTAGTTCTTCACTTATTGAATAACTAGGCAGAGCCCAAAATTGGAGAAGAAATTAAGACATTGCACCTATCAGAAGACCAAGCCCAGTGACTGCTACCTGTACCAAAATTACACTGAGATTATGATATATGGCAGTGATTTTGCTCCATACAAACTGCCTAAGTATGTTCCAATGAGGATATTTTCACTAGAATACATCAGGAAGATGATAAATATGGATGAAGTCCATTTTGTCTCAAGCAAGAATAAATCACAGTTCAAACTCAAAGCCAAGGTAGGGACATTCATTTGTAACACTAGATGTGTAGGTATAGAGGTAGATAGATTATTAAAGAACATGAACCTCCAGCCAAGCTTCACTTGGTCTTATGATCCTTTTGGGATCATTTCATCTCTAAGAGTGTAGTTGAAGGAAACACCTTACAACCATACTCCTAGGCCAGAATTGGAGAAATTTATGAACCAAGAGCAATGATCTAAAGGAACTCTCATAGGATCAGATGAACAGGTTATATCCACTCCACAGGTAAAGACTCCAACCACTTAGAGTACTCAACATAAAAGAGCTAGAGAGGAAACTCAATCAGCTACAGAATCAATTAAAGAGTACTTGTCGGGAGTGGGATCCCCCAAGGGCAGTTTTGGGGATAAAAGCCCATGTTTAAGTCAATTTTTGTAATATAAGTCTAAAGACTCCACATTTTGTGGCTATGGAGAAGGAAGGTGTTATGTGTCAAAAATGGTAGGCCACCCTTAGTTTTGTAAAGTAAATTCAACTATAAGAGATCTACCCATGGTCCGTGGACCATGGGATTGTATAAAAGGAGTTAAGCTCTAAGTAGTTTAAGGAGAGAGAATGGCAGTTCATGTAAGAGAGTCATAGCTTTGGAGCAAAAAGTCTATGTCTTGGGTCGTAGGGCAGGTAGAGGCTCTGCAACTAAGTGTCCAGAGGCATACGGTAGAATTACACAGCTGAGTGCATGGACCCCTGCAGCTGTGTGTGCAGGGCAGGCAAAGTTTGTAAACACTTGGAGATATTAATAAAGAAATATATTGTCCAATTTTTGTGTCTTTGTTCTGTTATTGCATCTTGATAGGTTATGTATGAATTTCCTTCATTATGCTTATGTGATGCACGAATGAATGCAATTACGTTGAATAACTGAATGTAATTATGATTATCTATTTACGCAGTGTTAACTATAGTTATTTGATAAGATAAGAAAGTCACTTAGAATAATTGGGGAATCCGTACAAGATGCTGCCATAGTAGCATGAAAGTACCTGAGTAGTAGGCTAGGGATGTGCGATGGTCGATAGTATACTTTCATGAAGGTATTGAAGGCCAGAATAGAGGGTTTGTCTTGCAAGCCCTAGAAAGAGGAACCTGCATGAAGGTAGGGATAGAAGGAATCAAACAACATCACAACCATATCAGGGTATGGAAACTTGGTTCCAGCATCTCCCCATACTGCTTCAGGTGTGACTTCAGTCCGCGCACCTTGGGATGATGTCGAAAGGGTTAGTAGTGTAGGGATTCTTTTGGCTAATTAACGTTAACCTTGGTGAGGCCCCCTCAATCCAACAAATGGTTCCGTTACTGGGACCAGAATATGCATAAGAGATGTGTGATGTCATATCATTAGAATCCAACTAAGAAGGAGATTGGAGACTAGTTGGATAGAAATATCCACAAATTCACGGTGCAGTAGAACAGGAACCCACGACTGACAAAAGAACAGTGGTTGGACAGATACCTATATACAAAGAAACATGAGATATTTTTCTACTCCTTCCCTATTGAGCTATATGAGTGGATCGTGAAGCTAGAAGATAGCCAAGGAAGGTGGAAACTTGATGGTCCTATTGTGTGGACCCCAGAGCTAATACAAATATTGGAAGGATTTGAGGACAATATCGTTCACATTATCGATCATTAGATTGATCGCATCATAGGAGGATTTGTGACTAAATTCGTGGTAGACATCTCAGTCAGCTACAACAAGGTAGCGCAGTGCTTTTTCAAAGGACTGCGAGTTAAGTGTGTAAAATATTTGAGTACCTGGATTAAAATGCTATTGTGCGAAAAATGAGTTATGCAGCTACCTTGATGTTCGGGACTATGCGAAGTGGAAAATCTTATAGGAATGAAGGAAAGAAGGATTCATAGTATATTCCATTGATTTCTCCTCTGTAAGGTGATGAGGAAGAGATAGCAATGGTTTCTCCATGAAGTGCTATTCCATTAATAAGAAAAGGATTCCCGCGAATACCACCTCTGCCCACACCACCTCCAACTTCACCACCATCACCTCCAACTTCACTCGTACCACCTCCACCTCCACCGCAGTTCAGTATGGCAAATACACTGAAGATTCCTTTGTTTAAAGGCTTGGGAAATGAGGACCTAGACCAATTTTGGTTCATTGTAAGGGCTATATGGGAAGCTCAAGCTATTACAGATGATCATATAAAGAAGGCGACATTGATTAGTGCTTTGCAAGATCGTGCACTAACGTAGTATATTAAGTACTCTAATGATAATCTGAATGCTAGAGTAGTAGACATCCAGACAACACTGAATAGAGAATTCAGTAGGCCTAAATCTGAGTTGTAGTTGATTGTGGGATTCAAATAAATCATGATGCAACCAAGTGAGACACATTGGGAACTAGATCAAAGGTTGAAGTGTACAATCCGCGAAGCCAACATGAATTTGACAAATGGACAACATCACAAGTGGTTTGTGGCTTCACTACTAACACACTTAAGGAGTTCATTATTGCAATAGAAGATAACGACTCAGGTGAAGGCCTTGGAGATTGCCATGAGACTACATGAAAATTTGATGTAAGATCCAAATCTAGGAGTTCAACAGATCCATGCGCAGCTGAAGAATCTGTGCCTTGAGATGCAAAGTTTAAATCATGACAGGAAGGTTTCACCAGAGGTGCGTGAGGAGTTATGGTGCTTGAAATGCAAGAGTCAGGGTGATGACAAAGACCATTGCTTGGTCTTTGAAAACTATATTGTAGGAGTAGGAAGACCTAGCATGGGGCTTGCATTATGGTGCACTATCTGTCAGGTAGCCAAAAAACATGCCACGGATAACTGTCACTTGCTACAGAAGTTTGTATAGACATCGCAACAGCTATTCTACAACTTTTGTAGGTTGATAGGACATGATGAGCGTACTCTTGTAGGAGATATGAATTGATGATGGATAGAACTCTCACCTATAGGGTTTAGGCCAAAACATGGCCCCTTGACAAGAGCACAAGGATGGCGTAGACAGGATTTCAAGGGCGTGGATGAGGCCGAGGTGAAGGAGGACCTCACAGAGGTTAAGGATAGCTGATTTTCTACAACTGCAGAGTACCAGAGCACTACACCCGCGATTGCGCTAATCCAACATGTCCATCGTGTAAGTATTGCACATTGTTTGCTCATGAAATGCAAGATTGTCCTATGCTGATAGCTAGGATACGTGACAAAGGGGCGCTACCACCTCTGTCGACTCAAAACTTGCAGATGATGAGGTCTGAGCCGCGTGAAGAGGATCCAAATGTAAATATAGTGCTTAGGAGTTGAATCACGAAAGGAGATGACAAAGGGAAACAACCAAAAGATAGTGCGTGGGTCTGCAAAGCTCCAACGAAGGAAGCTAAGCTCAATTTGGAGCGTGCACGCGAAACCTTTACAAAAGCTAAGAAGAGCTTCACTGAGGCCTTAACCTTAGGAAGCAAGGATAAGCCTGAGACCCCTCTATGCTCACAACTTTCCTGGAGACCTACATGAAGTTACTACGCAATAGTAAGGCTGTAAATGGATTGCAAGAGATCATCAATAGATGCACTGGTACCACGTTGGGTGAGATGCACGTAGTACAAAATATTTGAAAGCATAAAACAAGGATGGGTCGGGAGACAAGACTGACCGGGTAGATAGGAGAGTATGAAATGGATCAGGTTAGTTTGGACATGGGGTCAGATGCTAACGTCCTACCAAAGCAGACTTGGGAATGAATGGGGAGACCTACACTGCAATGGTCTCCAATTCAGCTAAGGATGGCGAAACAGCAGAAGATCATCCCCATGGTGCGGCTGCATGGGGTGATCATGGATATTGAGGGAGCAAGAACGCTGGCTGATTTTGAAGTAATAGAGATAGTGGACGATAGCAATCCCTATCTTGCACTCCTGGGATTTGACTGGGATACTGATATGAACGGGGTAAGCAATTTGAAGAAGCGAAAGATGATCTTTGAGAAGAAATCATTGCACGTAATAATACCCCTTGATTCGGTTGAAGGATTGCACTATACTAAACGAGTCTGCGATTATGAGAGTGATGAAAGTCTAGACTATATCTATAAGATAACATCATGAGACCAAGATTGGGTGAATCCCATCAAGGATGGATGGATTACATGGGATCGTGAGATTTCCTGCACTTCGGACTCCGATGAAGAAATAGAACGTTGGTATAATTAGTTACAAGAAGTAACTACGCTGAATTGCAACATGATGACCTGATAACTACGCTCTGTGTCATCAAAGGTAAGAAATCTTCCTACTTATGATGGTCTAAATGAGGTATATATATTTTTGGATGCATTTGAAAGGGAGGTACCAAAAAAGCAGCATTTCTAGGCATTGCACTAGGCACTATGCATTACGCCTGTAAGATGGTGGGGTATGCATAAATGAAACTTTGATGATTGGTGCGAATGTAGGAGGATGATGAGAACAAGATTTGGGAAGCCTAAAATGTGAATGAAAAACAAGTATGATGGGTAGGATGATCCACGCACGTATTTGGCCAAAGCGGAGAAGAATTATTCCACTACCGAGCGTGAGGGGCTAGCTATGGTGTATGCGCTGTTAGTGTCAGTCTTTTCAGCCTTCCTCTAGTGATCAAATATGCTCTTACAAAGTTATTTTGAAGTGTCAAGGTCAAATTTTGTCATTTCAAAGAGTTTTCAAGCAAAATTTGGTCACT
>APFE030637359.1:46258-81755 GCA_000404065.3 Pinus taeda
AATTTTCTAGGTTGGGCCTGTGTTTTGCCCTTTTCGACTCCTTCCCCTCACTCAATCTCTGAGATTCCACTTTCCCCTACTCCCTAACATCCCTCCCTACTCCCAAACATTTCCCCAAGAATTTAGAAGCCCCCTATCCCCTTCATTTCACTTCATTTCGACCAAATTCCTTGTTTCACACATCGGGGCAAGTTTCACTCAAATGATGTTTCAGAGCAATCAAAGATGAATTTTAGAAAAATGAGAGAGGTTTTTGTCCACAACATGCCAAATAAGAAAAACCTCTTTCACTTTTTGCACAGGTGTCATGGTTTGAGAAAAATGTCAAAAATATCGGCGAGAACGAAGGTGCTCCAAGGACGTTGGCCAAAACACAAAAACGAAAGAAAACGCCCGATCCACTCCAAATTTTGGTCAAAGCCTCTTTGGCTGAGCATGGTACTTGATTGGGGACTCCCAGCCCAAATTTCAAGAAATTTGGAGAAAATTTTGTCATTTGTGAAATTTTTGTGCTAATTACAGGTTTTGGCCATTTCAAGCGCCGCGTTCCAAGCACGGGTATTTTGGAGGACTACTCGGAATTTTGAAAACTTGGCATTTTTGGAAAGGGCATGCAAAGAGAAAAATTACCAATACTTGGGAGAAGCGTGATTTTGAGATTTGAGCCTCCAAAAGCTCAAAATACATCAAAAAATGACTTTCTGCCCACTTTTTGAGTTGCAGAAAGTGACCTTGGGCGAAATGGTTTTTGAGGGGGCAAAACAACTCCAAATTCAGAAATTCCACTTGGGATGGAAAGTAGACAGGCCAAGCTTTCCAATGAGCTATCTTGCACTTGATTTGGACCAGTGGAACCCACTCAACAGTTGCTGCAAAGGTGCGCGGACACGAGAGACAGGGGGCGCGGACATGAGAGCAAACTTTGCCAGAATTGACTTTTTTGGTCAAAAAACACTGTTTTGACTATGGTTGATTATTTTTACTTGTAGATGATGGATAAATGTAATATTTTCATGGCATTTTGATAGATTTTACCTCTCTTTACTCTTCTAGAAGCTTCCTTGATGTAAAAAGTGAAAAATTAATGCATGAATTAGTTAGCTAAGTAATAGAGGCAAGTTGTTGAGATGCCTATTATCTAGTGCTTAGTTTGGAATTAGTTCAAACTGCTCCTATAAGGATGAGCTCGACCCCTAGAGGCAAGGGAAGAGGTTAGCTTGCCTATATTATGTGTTTTCTTAGTCATTTGGAGAGGTTGGAAGGTTGGACTCTTGTGGGAGAAAGTTTCATTGTATATTGTACATCTATCTTTGCAATTTCAAGAGGAAGAAGGCCAGGGTTTTGCAGACATCCTTGTGGATTCTTGTGGATTGTAATGTTGATGGTGTGTTCTCTACATGTTATTTTAAGTTTGTTTATGTGTTTTACATCCCTCTTTTGCTTCTATTTGAACAGATGAAGTGATAAAGTTTGAATACATGCTTTGACATGCTCAGCTTTTAGTTTGTTCAAAATTTATGTTTTCTGCTATCTAGAGAGGATTCAAATGATTGTTTGCCCTATTTAGCTCCTTCTCTATCATCCCTGATCATCCATCTCAGATTAAGGCATCAGCGCTTACTCCTACCTTGCCCCAAAGATCCCCCTGCAAAAACTGTGCTCAATCCCCGCACCCTGAATTGCATTCTCTCCAATTGCCACCAAAAATCCAAAAACTCTAAACCAATCCCCCATATCAGTTTACTAGCCTAAAATCCTTGTTCCTAATTGGTCAACTCATCCTATTGACAAAATCCATCGAGTTTTGACCCGAGAGAGCCTTCTCATACCTCGTAGGGCTAGCTACGAGGTGAAATGGTTTGATGTAGCCTTGAGAGTTTGTCTATCTCAGCCTAGGTGAATTCCAAGCGCTAACATGCGCTTCAGAAGTATAGGCACTACTTGTTTGGAGGCCATTTTAAGATGTATAAGGATCACTCCACGCTGAAGTACCTAGTCAATAATCCTGTGTTGGGGGGGGGGAATCTACAGGTGGCTCTTATTGTTCCTGGAGTATGATTTCTAAATGGTTGTGAAGCCTGGCCAATTGAACGCAGGACCAAACCATCGGTCACGCATCAAAATAGGGGAGGAACCTACTAACTTGGAAGAAGGATTGCCTGACATGTAGCTATTTGTAGTGCATGTCATAGATGGTAATTTTGAGGATATAATACATTTCTTAACAATAGGAACTGCACCAGAAGGATACACTATCTAGCAAAAGAAGGAATTAGTGGTGCGTGAGGTAGATTTCTTTGTCATTACTAGAAATCTGTACAAGATGGGGATCGATGAGATATTGTGACAGTATGTACCTAATTTTGAAAGAAGTAGCATCCTCGTGGACGCTCATGGGGGCACCGCGGGAGGACATTATGTAGGAAGAGAAACTACACAGAAGATTCTATGCGTAGGGTTGTGGTGGCAAACCCTCCATCAAGACTAAAAAGCATATTGCAAGGCATGTGATGTGTGTCAAAGGACTGGTAAACCATCGTGGAGGGATGAGATGCCTTCGAATCCAAAAATGAAGTTGCAACCCTTCGAGAAGTGGGCGATAGATTTTGTAGGACCGATTTAGCCCCAAGGAAAGATGGGAGCAAGTTACATTATGACCGCAAAGGAGTATTTGACTTGTTGGGTAGAAGCGTAGCTGGTGAAGGATTGCATGGGCACGATTGCTGTGAAGTTCCTATTTTAGCATGTATTGACACAATTTGGTTGTCCAAAGATCTTGATGAGTGATCATGGTACGTACTTCCTGAATGAGACGATCAACACACTGATGGAGGAATTTCAGGTATACCACTAGAAGAGTACGCCTTATTACCCACATGCTAACGGGATGGTGGAAATGTTCAACAAAGAGCTCAAAATGTGCTAACCAAGGTTTTTAATGTTCAGTGAAGTGATTTGGACCTACAGTACCTGTAGTACTATGGGCTTATCGAACGACATGCAAGAAGTTGATTGGACAAACCCATTTTAGGCTTGTCTATGGTGTTGAAGTGGTAACGCCTATGGAGTATATTGTGCCTAGCCTATGCATAGCAGGGTTCACGGGCATGAAAAATCATAGAGCCCTAGAGTAGAGGCTCGTACAGCTGGGTGAATTGGTGGAAGAAATATTTTTAGCAAGATTTCACTAGCAGGTCCAAAAGCAGCGCAAAAAGGCATGGCATGATCAACACATTAAGTTGCGCTCATTTAAGGTAAATGATCTGGTTTTTCTATATGGTAGTAAGTTTGATAAATTTCCAGGGAATTTTAGGATGCACTGGTTATGGCCTTTTGTCATTAAGGAGATTATTGTCGGAGGAGCAGTACAGCTAGTCAAATTGAATGGAGGACCCTTCCCAGGAAAGGTGAATGACAGTCACTTGAAGCCATACACCAGTGGCCCAACCATGTGGCTAAATGAAGGTAGCATAGTCTTAGTGCTCTAGGAAATTGAAAGGAGGCATGAGACTATAAACTACACTACTCGAGTTGGGGAGCTGCGCGATTGGCGAATGGTGTGAAGCAAAGAAGTCTCACTGGGACCGCAGTAGTGTAGAGGGAGCTGTGCTACCCAGTGAAAAATCATGCAGGTCGGTCGGAAAGTGACCGTTAAAGTCACTGTTCATGAAAAATTGGCAGAAGAGAGGCCAAATGGGGCTGGCAACCAACATTTAAGATGAAATTTATGGCTTAGATCCTTGAAAATATGCTACGAATCTAGCATTAATGAACCGATTTTGGGGGGAACAGTCGGATTTAAATTCAAAATGGCCTATAAATTACAAGTAGATACCTAGCAAAAAACACTTGCCATTTTGAGAATTGAGTTGTTGCGCTCTTAGGTGCACATGTACTGTGAATTTTTTCAAGATCTGATAGCGAGTCCAACGTTTGGACAATTGTCAAAGGAGACACAAGAACTAGTGAAAAGCATCATGTTGACACACGCAGAAGCTATGGACACCAAAGAAGTGGTAGCTGAGGAGAATGTGAAGGAAATTGATATGGAGGCCGAAGAAGCTACCCCAAAGGTTGCCAAAGTATTGGCAAAGGTCCCTAAATCCTTGATAATACCGAGACCGAAGCCAACCCCAACTAAGGAAATCACGAAGGACAAGAAGGGAAAACATCCTGCCATATTGATGCACGCCTCACCAAGATGAAACCCACCAAATCCCACTACACAGGAGAAAGGAAAGGCTATAAACTTAGAGGAAAATAAGGAGGACATCGAAGAAATCCTGATGGGTGATGAGGATGTGGGGTTTGAAGTAGAAGAGGTTGAAACCCAGGGTGTAGACCCAATTACACGGTTGGTGAAGTATGTCCCTCTGTGCAAGCCTAAGTCCAAGGTCCCAAAGGAAATTGATGAGAGTAAGACTCCATGCAAACCCCTCTACTAGCGAATGAAATTACTTTCAATGGTCCGTGCTTGGCCCGAGTGTCGATACTGAAGCTTGAGGACTGGAACTTGGCGGACCACGAGAATTTCCCACACCTAGCGACTGAGCAGCTAATTTGCCGCACCATAGATAAAAATATAGGAATGACCACCTTGGAGCCATTGAGGTGGCTCAAGAGGGTAGAGAAGGCAATATTGCTGAACCTGCTCTGGGTTGCACTATAACCACACCCCAGTGACAGTTTGGTGATCATGCAGCTGTTGTGCTTGGTGCGTGATGGGTGTCTATGGTTGGAGGAGTTGATACCCATCATAGATATGTGGATTCATGGCATAACGCACTTTCCGTATACAGGTGAAAATCCAGCTATGATATTTGGCGGCAAGGGTGGCGAGAAGGCACTCACAGAATCAATGAAGGAGAAATTCAAGCTGGTGAAGAAGTCGCACGAGTACGCTATCTCCAGCATTTATGACCCTGCTATGAAGGTCACAACATAAAGCCTTGCAGGGAAGGTGATGCAAAAGTTTCACACTAACGAGGTTTTGGCACCTGTCATCGCACTCGCACAGTAGTGCATGGAAAGAGTCCAATTTAACTGGTCGGATTACCTTTGCAGAGAGTTCCTCGTGAACTGCCACGAAGCACAAGAGCAAAGCAAGACATTCCACTACGTGTGGCTCTTGTTATCAATTGTGTTGGTAGCATGGGAGCTATTAGAGAAGAACTAGTTCCCTTCGGTCGTGCCAGACCTTCCTGAAGTAGTGAAGTACGCTTCGCTGTGGGTGACCAAGGATGCTGAGTGAGTTTGGGACAACAAGATCTTCTAGATCTTGATGTAAATGAATATCAAGATGGCCATCAATCGCAAACCGTGATTATCAGCCATCGTATATGCTAACTTGCAGAGCTATGCTGAGTTTAAATCTAATTTCCATTGAATATCTATCAGGGCGCGGAAGGACCCTATGCACAAGTGGTATGGCTTGTCGTACTTGGGAATAGATGATTCCATCGATGCGGTGCTTGATAAATGGCCAGTAGAGTGGCGCACTACTACAGACTTGGCGGTGGGTGGAAGTAAGTCCGCAACACAAAATAAGGAGGATACCAAGTCGAAGATGGCGCAACTGGTCAAAAAGAGGAAAAAGGAGGCTGTTGAGAAGGCCCAGGTGGAATAGGTAGGAAAGAAGGCACGAAAACATATAGGTGGCATAGAGTGGGGTTCTGACAAAGGCATGCACTTGCCTTCATCTAAGACTGAAGAGGAGGACATAGAGCAGCACGACGCAGACCCTCAGGAGACATTCACCCACATTAAGCACCTGAGAGAGCTGGAGAAGGGAGGGTCCAGAAATAAATCCAAGTGGACCAATACCTCGCTTGACCCTATCACATTGATGGACGGCTACTAATATGGCATCGGTGACATAGTCAGGGATGTCACTGCAAAGGCACTACAACAATTTGAAAAGTAGAAGCAGATCATACTAGGGGCCATCTGGACTGGGTTGTAGGAGTTGCAGACCCACACGTTGGAGGTTGGTACGATGTCTACCAACTTGGTCATTGGCACTTCAGAGGTTGACGATATGCTATGCACGAAGGCTTCCAGTGTGATAGTGCTACCGGATGGAGCACTGACCCCAGAAAATAAGGCTGACAGGACAACTGTCAGCGCCTTGAAGGGAGTTGGGATGAACCTGGTAGTGCTTCCATTTGAAGCACTCCACCTCTTGTAGGATGGAGTAATTGCAGAGCTGAGGGCCCGCGAGCACCATGCCCTCCAGGTGATCAACAAACAATGGATCAACAATGAACAAATGGCCCTATAGAGAAATGCTGTCGTCGTCATTGAGAGCGAGGCAACCAATCAAAGTAAGAAGATTATGTAGGTCATTAAGGAGGCATGTAGAATGGTCCTAGAGTTGGCCATTCTGGAGGAAGAGCCAGTCGAGGTTCGCATCCACAAATTGGCCACAAGGGTGCATGACACTCAGACTGAGATGGTGTGGGTTCAACTAGAATTGAACCTGCAGATTATGGAGCTCCAGTTAAGGGCCCAGTATTCAACACTACTAGAGGTAAAGGAACAGTCGGAAACTATTATCATAGAGGCAGTTGCGGCGGTGGAGAGTGCAGTAGCAGACTGCACACAATTATTCAGGAAATTGTTTCAGTTCCTTACAAGCTTGCAGGAGGACCAAAACATTTAGAGGCTTGATATGGAAGTGCGTGAACTCCAGCAGTGTTATGATGAAGTTAAGGGCACAGCGTGAACCTTCGCACTGACATAGAGGCTAGTGAAGCTGCAGGAGGCCAAGCAACTGAAGGAACATGTGGACATAGCGCTGCACAAGGAAGCAGGCTGAAGGTGAGACTAAAACCTTCACTGGAGGAAGCTTATGCAGTCATAGGAAACATCAAAGGTAAGCTTGCAACTCTATAAGTGACACAACAAAAGCTTCAGGCTGACAGCGCAGGAGCAGTAACTGAGACGACAATTGAAGATGCGAAGCAGGAAGCAGCTCGGTGCAAGACCAAGGTTGCAGTCATCTAGGTAGAGCTGGACGGGCTTCACGCAAAGATCTTCATGCCTAATAAGTGACTCAAGGGGGAGTCATGATGTTTGTGTTGGGGGCCGGTCCGGAGCGGGATCCCCCAAGGGCAGTTTTGGGGCTAAAAGCCCATGTTCAAGTCAATTTTTGTAATATAAGTCTAAAGACTCCACATTTTCTGGTCACAGAGCATGAAGGTGTTGTGTGTCAAAAAGGGTAGTCTACCCTTAGTTTTGTAAAGGAAAGTTAGTTGTAAGAGAACTATCCGTGGTCCGCAGACCATGGGATTGTATAAAAAGAGCTAAGCTCTAAATAGTTGAAGGAGAGAGAATGAAAGGTCATGTAAGAGAGTCATAGCTTTGGAGGAAGAAGTCTAGGTCTTGGGTCATAACGTAGGTAGAGGCTCTATAGATGAGTGCATTGAGGCCCAGGGTAGAAGTCTGCAGCTGAGTAAGCAGACCCCTGCAACATTGTGCGCAGGGCTGACATAGTTTGTAAACACTTGGAGATATTAATAAAGAATGATATTCTACAATTTCTATGTCTTTGTTCTATTATTTCATCTTGATAAGTTATGTATGAATTTCCTTTATTATGCTTATGCGATGCGCGAATGAATGCAGTTACGTTAAATAACTAAAAGCAATTATGATTATCTATTTATGTGGTGTTAACTATAATTATTTGATAAGATAAGAAAGTCACTTAGAATAATTGGGGAATATGCACAGCATGCTGCCATAGCAATGCGAAAGTACCTGAGTATCAGGTTAGGGTTGCACAAAGGTTGATCGTATACTTTCACGAAGTTATTGAAGGCTAGAATAGGGGGTTTGTCTTGCAAGCCCTAGAAAGAAGCAACCCACGTGAAGGTAGGGATAGAAGGAATCAAATAACATCACAACCATCTGATGGTGCAGAAACTTGGTTCCAGCATCCCCCCATACGGCTTCGGGTGAGACTTCGGTCCATGCTTCGTGGGATGATGCCGAAAGGACCAGTAGTGTAGGGATTTGTTTGGCTAATTAACGTTGAACCTTGGTTAGGCCCCCTCAATCCAACAATACTATATCTTACAAAAGAAGTGGAACATTGGACTATCAATGTCACCAGGAAGCAAGCCACAAGAAATAATTGATCTTGGAGAATTGGAAGATGTTTCATCAGTAAGGACCTCTGATCCCAAGCCTCCATCTACTTCTTCAACTCCTTCTTCAACTTAACCTATGGAGATTATTCAGTGAACTGAGTCTAGATCAGCAGGAGATACTAATATCTTCTCAACATTTTTGGAAATCAAGAAAAAGAATGAAAGTGTTAAATCACAAGTATATAATTAGTTTTGGAAAAATACATCTGCTTCTAAGCATATACTTCTCTCTACCTTTCACAGTGAGAGGAAGGATGCAAATGGAATTTTTGCAAGCTCAAATTCCATTTACCAAATCCACAACAAAATACAAGAAGACCATCTTTTCATTTGATGTAAATTAGATGCATCCTATTGATCAAATGGATTTTGATAGGCAATCAGGTGAGATGTTATTTTCAAAAATGACTACAACTGCCATGTCACTTTCCAACTACTTTGTCAAAAGTGCAGTCACAACTTGAGATTAAAAAATTGTCATCCTTATCTAAAGATAACAAATTAAAGTCTCTAGAAGATATTATTATCAAGATTGGATATGATCCCTAGGACTGTAAAGCAATTGAAGAAATACTACAAAAGAAGAATGTAGAGATTATAGCCTTAAAGAAACAGTTGAAACTGCCTTCAACTGAGGATCCACAAACCAAAGAAATGGCAGAAAATGGACAACATAGGGAGGAGATTTTGAAGCTCATTATTATGCAAAACATATAGACCAAGAAAATGGAGGAGCATATAGAACAAATTCTCAAGGAAAAAGAGGCAGCACAATTTGTTGTGAGCTCAGCGACACCATTTCTAATGATAGGTGCATACCTAAGCTCTTCTCCTACTGGCATCGCTTCATCTTCAGCAACAGGTGAAACAACAAGGTTATCACAGGAGCTACAAGCACAAAAACAACAAATTGAGAAGTTGCTCCAGAAGTTCCAAACCCTAGAGTCACAGAAGGTAAAGAGTGATACCTTGTATGTAGAAGAAATGCAAAAGTCACACAGGTTAGAGCTCAAGGTTAAATAGTTAGAGAGTAAGAATCTAATGGCAGACACTTCGGCCCAAGCCAAAGAAGACATCTGGTTAGATATTAGCCACTCCATAATAGAAGTATGGCCATCCATACAAATCATTTTTGAACAACAAGAATTGATTTCCAGATGCAGGGCAGAGATAGAGACCCAGAAGACAACATTGGGCACAAAACCCAATGAAGAATTATGGATGATCAGAGTGCTAAACTCTACAACTAGGCAACAGTTACAAGAGATGAACATTCCAGATAGGACATCTACTATTTTGGACATTAAGAAAGTCCCAATGAAGAAGAATATGTTAACTCAGCTGAAAACAAAATGTGAATATTTGAACACTACAGTTAGAAGGTTTCATTCTAAATTTAGTATGTTGCATAAGAAAGGGTTACTAGAGATAGTGTCATCGAATGATCAGCTAGTAAACTTGGAGGATTACTATGAAAGACTATATACTATTGCAACATACAATAGTCAATTTGCGGGGATAAAAAGATAGATTACTAGTAAAGAGTTTTTGGAAGCCTTGAGATTTGACCTCACAATCAAATATGAAGTTGGAGACCTTTTTCTCACTAAGCCCAATTTTGAGAGATATAGCAAAGTTTATGAGATATTTAGAAGAATGGTAAATCTTGAGATACCAAGTGAGAAGAGGTGGGATCAATTGTGCGAAACAACTGATTAACTTTCCATTCCAACAAGAAGGCAACAACAATAGATTTTGAAGGAATAGTCATCAACAACTTCCTATCTAATAGGGACACATCATGCAACAAATTTTATTTTCCTATCTTCTTTAAAGCTATTTTGCAATCAGTTTAGGATATTTTGTTTACTCTCTAAACTTGTATAAATAACTCTCTTCTATGAGTTATTAAAGGTAGTACCTTTCCATAAGCAATTTTGTAAGAATTGATGTACAAAATGTTTCTAGATCACTGATAATAAAGAAAAGCATTCTGAATTTGGTATCATATAGTCTCGTTTTCTTCTGTAGGTTTTCATGTGTTTCATTCATTATGTTTATTCAGCATATGTTTAAGTTTTATAGAGATATCAGGTGAGAATAAATGTGTTACAATTCTTCTTAAAATTCCTTCTGAAGTTATTATCATAAAGAGATTGAGGTATTTGATTGTCTGTCTGAAAGGTTCCCTCTAAATCATAAAATTGTCAGCATCTTATGTAATTTAAGAATATTTTGTTTAACTTTTGAACATTGGACAAAGGTTTTCCCACTTATGATGATTTATATTTCTGTCTGAAATCTAAATTAATCATATCTCCTTACTATTCTTTCTGCACACCTTATAAATTCAAATCATTGTGTGAAGTTAAATAGAATCCCTTTGGTTATTTATTAGTACTATCTAAAAGAGTTAATACATCATTCTTATAGTTAGTTTCTATGTATTGGTCCTCCATAAAAACCAAAACCAAAACCGCAAAACAAATATCTTAGATGCTCTGGCATGATTAATTGACCATTATCATCTCAAAGGAACAACATTAATCTGGCGCCATTACCAGGGATTCGAATTTGATTAGTTTTCTTGGGACAACGATATAAATCCTATTCCTTTAAAGGTGGCTAGAGGTCTAGATAGGTAAAAATAATTCACCTGGTGACTCGACTATGCCAAGCTGGCACCTTTTAAGCACACTAGATCCCATTCTGAATTTGATATAGTTAGTCCTCTGCCAGATCTAGAAAAACTTATGAGAAGGGAAAATTCCAAAAGAAGACTTCAACCATATTCTTCCTCTTCAACCTTGAAGTATAAAGATATATTATCATTTGATACCTATAGAAACATTCCATCTAATCTAGATTTGACAGAATTATCACCTAGGGTCTATGAACTTTTAGATAGGGGAGTTGATTTAAAATCAGATTTCCTCATACACTCACTTGAAACATGTCAAGAACCCCCACTACCATTAGGATCACATAAATTTGAGTCTAAATTGGGTGTTCATTTACCTAAATACAAACCTATAGACCTCATATCCCCTACCACTTATTCATTCCCTTCTATTTATGAACAACCTGTAGGGACCTTTTATATATACTCAAATCCACTCTTTGAAACAAAATATGATATTCATTCTTAGGTCCATAAGTGAGTGATTAAGACTCCCTTAAAGTCATTCACGACGTCTCCTCCTTCTTTATCTCCTTCTTCCTCACCTCCACATAGATATACACCTTCTTTATCACCATATTCCTCTTCTTGTTATTCAAAATCTACACAAAAATCTCATACACCATAGTCTACTATGGAATTCCAACCTATTGTACAAGCTAGATATGCAGCTTTAGTTTTACCTCAAAACCTCAATGCATTCCCTTCTGGATATTTAAAACATCTTCCTAGGTATAATGGAGAAACTGGTTCCTCAGTTGAAGACCATCTTCAAGCATTTCTAGATTTTGCAAATAATATGAACATAGAACTAGAAAATGTTTATATGAGGTTGTTTGTCCAATCTCTTGAGGGAAATGTGAGAACCTGGTTTAGGTAGTTACCTGCAAATTCCATTAGGTATTGGGAGGAGTTAACAAATATATACAAAAACCAATAGGGTGTGAAGAAATATTTTGTTTACTTTTTTACTGAGTTTGAAGAACTTAAAAGAAACTTTGGTGAACTTATATCTGATTTTATTAAAAGGTTCAACAAACTTTATCATAAGATGCCCCTGATTGCAAACTCCCTATAGCAGCAACCAAATCTAGGTTTTCAAAAGACTTTGAAGATGATTTTGTTGTAATGTTAAGAGAAAGAACTTCTAGGAATCCTGAAGACATGCAAACTAATGCTATAGAAGTGGAAGCAAACATGGCTGCCTCAGCCACTTTAAAAGCTAAAGAGGAAAAGGCCGAAAGAAAGCTTAAATCTAGTCAAGGGTCATCTACTACTTCAAAGACTAAAAATGAAGATTCTAAAATAGATGAGATCACTTCACTTCTTAGAAATCTATGCAATAAAATTTCCAATATTGAGACTCAACCCAGAATAGTTCAACAGACGCTCACTCGACCTCAAAATCAAAATCAAGGTCAATACAAAAGAAATCCACAATTACAAATTCTTTAAAGACCTAGTAATGATCAGCAGGTTCCAACTCCTTTATTAATAGATGATCAACAACCTGATGACAATACCATGACTACCGCTTAAGACATTAACAATATGGATACCTCTTCTGGTCATACTACTATTATTCCTCTTTCACAAAATAAGCAAGTTCAATAAGATCAAGAATCCTCATAGGTTTCCAAATACCATGCCTTCTCTGAATTCCTAATTGCAGAGCCGAACAAAAGATATGATCTTAGACCTAGACCTTGCCCTGGAAGACCTCCTAAGGAACCTCCAATAATTGAGCCTCATACCAAAGCTGTTGAAATTCATAAAACTACTATTTGACCATTAAATCAGCCAATTGATATAGATCAAATTCAAAAAACTATCTTAACTACATTTGATGTTGAAAAGGAATTAGAAAGAGTTAAAATCCCTATACCACTTTCAAAAATTTGAAGAAACCTCGGATATAAAAACGAAGTTTCAAAATGGATAAAAAACACCTATGTTGATGCTGAAAGTGATGTTATTAGCCTTTAATATGAAAAACCAGCAGTTGTTTTTGGTCCTAGCTCAGATATGATAGATGAAATAGTAGCCCATTTCTATCTGAACTTAAAGACAAATGACTCCATGCTATATAATTGTATGCTTGATTATGGAGCATCACATAATCTCATGCCAAATACTATTATGGATCACTTAAATCTTGACATAACTAGATCCTATCATGATTTGTACACCTTTGATTCTAAAAGGGTACCTTGTCTAGGATTGATTAAGGATTTAGTAGTCACTCTTGCCCAAATCCTAGTAAAGAGCATAGTGTTAGATATAGTTGTCATTGATATCCCTCCCAAATGTGGAATGCTCCTTTCAAGGTCTTGTTGTGCCAAATTAGGGGGAACTCATTAGATGGACATGTCTTATGCCACTATTCCAGTTTATGGGGGAGAAAAACTTAGGTTATATAGAGAAGTTAGATTTGTACACATTGTATGCAAAAAATATCAACCAAAGAACCACCCCATCTATTCTATTGATTAAGATTTTGGTTGCTTTCAACTCTCTTCAAATCAAATACATGAATCTCAAGTAAAAATTGAAGATGTGATTGAAAACTCTATATCAAATCAAACTGATGTATGTAAGTTGTTATTTGATGGTTCTTGTACAAATGATGGAGTAGGGGCTAGGGTAGTACTAAGCTCACCAGAAAAATAAAACATTACACAATCATGTAAACATGATTTTGAAGTTACCAGCAATGTAGTAGAATATGAGGCTTTCCTTCTAGGACTATAGTTAGCTAAGAGTTTAAAGGTACACAATCTGAGTGTTTTCACTGACTTAGAGCTCATTGTAAGACAAGTTAGAAATCTTTGCCAATCAAAGCATCCTAGGCTTAGGTCTTATCGAAATGAGGTATGGGATTCCATTGAAAATTTCTTTGATGCCTTCAACATAAGTTATGTCCCTAGAAATAAAAACATACATGCAGATTCTTTGGTTGTTTCTGCAAGATCATTTAAGAGTCCTGATCAAACACAAGTGTTATACCAAATCCAGGTCAAATATAGGCCATCTATACCTGATAACCAAAAGCATTGATAGGTTTTTGAGGATGATGAACAACTAAAATCTTTCCTTCGAATTCTAGGTGAATTTTCTCTTCTACAAATTGATGAAGACAATATTGATATGGTTAATCCTCAAGCTGCTGATGATCTAGAATTAAACTCCAAGATTGCAGATCATGACATCATACAATTATCAAACAAATTCACTCCTAAATGGTTAATTCCTTTAGAGAAATCATTTGATTATAATGATGTCCCCCGAAACCCTCCATCCATTTCTCCTAAAGATGACATAGAAGAAATCAATATTGGAACGCAGGAACAAGTGAAAAATATAAAAATCTCTACATCTTTAGGCCCAAAATTTAAAAATGAATATCTTAAGTTACTTAAAAAATACAAATATTTTATGCTTGGTCTTATACTGATCTTAAAACTTATGATACATCCCCCATTAAACATAAGATCCCACTGAAAATTGAAGCTAAACCCTACCAGCAAAAAATCAGAAGAATTAACCTAGTTCTTCTACCAACTATTGAGAAAGAGCTTAAGAAAATGTTAGATGCACAGATTATTCTTCCAATAAGATATTCTAATTGGATTGCCAACCTAGTACCCGTCAGAAAAAAGAATGGTGAAATTAGACTCTGTGTTGATTTTGGAAACTTAAATAAAGCATCACTAAAGTATAACTATCCATTACCTAAGATGGATCAATTACTTCAACAAGTTTCTAGAGCTAATAAACTTTCTGTGTTAGATGGTTTTTCTGGTTATAATCGGATTATGGTTGACAAAGAGGATAGGGAAAAGACTGCCTTCACAACACCTTGGGGTGCTTTCATGTATGCAAGGATACCTTTTGGTTTGACAAATGCAGGTGCTACATTCCAAAGAGCTATGGATATAGGTTTTGTAGGCCAGGTAAATAAATTTCTTGTTATTTATCTTGATGACCTTACAAAATTTATAATTCTAATCAAAAACATTTAAAGCACTTGATGAAGGTTTTTGAAAGATGCGGGAAATTTGGAATATCATTGAATCCAAATAAGTCTCTATGTGCTATCACAGAAGGGAAATTTCTTGGCCATATAATTTCTAAAGATGGAGTAGTTATTGATCCAAATAGAGTATCAACCATTCAGACATTAACATTACCAAGAAATAAAAAGGAAGTTCAGGATTTTCTTGGTAAAATCAACTTTTTAAGAAGACTCGTACCCAATTATATTGAAATTGTCAAAGATATAACTGATATGCTTAAGAAGGGTCATGAAATTAAATGGAATGTCTCTTCCAGACATGCGTTTGATCAAATCAAGAAAGCTATCTATGAATCTCCAACCTTGGCCAACCCTGATTATACCAAAACATTAAGTATATTTTCCTTTGCCTCTAAAACAACCCTTGTTATTGTTTTACTACAAAAGAATGAAGATTCCCATGACAACCTATAGCCTTCTTTAGCAAATTTATGAGATATTTTTAGCTCAAATATGACATAGTTGAGAAGTAGGCTTATGCTTTAGTCCAATCCTTGAAATCTTTTAGGATGTATGTTTTCAATTCAACCATTATAGCCTATGTCCCCAATAGTGTTGTTAAAATTGTTCTCACTCAACCATATACTGATGGGAGGAGAGGAAGATGGATCACCCACATTTTAGAGTATGATCTAACTATCAAAGCCACAAAGCTAGTAAAGGGTGAAGGATTAGTGAAGTAACTGAATCAAACTATAAAGTCCTAGGGATCAACTATGTTTTGGAGATACCAGGGGAGAATCCACAAGAACCTTCCCAAAATTCAAATCAGAAGAATCCACAAGAACCTTCTGTCTATGCAGAAGGGGAGAATCCACGAGAACCTTCCAAAAATTTGAATGAGAAGAATCCACAAGAACCCTCCCATCATCTTGAAGAAAAGAATCCACAACAACCTTTACCTTTAGATCAGACTATTTCTATACACATTGATGAGAAATTCCTTTATCAAATTGGCATCAAGATATTGTAAATTTCTTGATCCATTTTTAATGTCTTGAATCATTCTCCAAAAGTCAATGTAAAACTCTCAAATTGAAAGTAGTCAAATACTGCATCATAAATGAAATTTGTACTAGAAAGACCCACTCTATATCTTGTTATTATGTTTAACAGAATTAGAGGTTGAAGGGATCATTGATTAGTTTCATTCAGGATTTTGTGGAGGACATTATGCTTGGAGAGAAACAACATATAAGATATTAAGGGCAGGATTTTATTGGCCAACCTTGTTCTTAAAAGTAGTCGCAAAGGTCAAAAGTTGTTTCCCTTGTCAGATGTTTGTTGGTAAGAAAAATCTAGCAGCTCTTCCACTGATCCCAACAATAGTCTCAACACCTTTTCTCCAATGGGGATTATATTTTATTGGAGAGATTCATCCTACTTCAATCAATTAGCGTAGATGGATCCTCACTGCAATAGATTACTTTACTAAATGGGTAGAAGAAATTCCAGTAAGAAATGCTACTGATTCAGTAGTAATCAAATTCATTGAAGAGAGAATTTTATCTAGGTTTGGTTGCCCAACATAGATTGTTATTGAAAATGCCACAACATCTTCCAGTGTTAAAATGATTGAGTTTTGCCAGAAATATCAGATTCTATTACACCATTCAACTCCATATTATCCTTAAGGTAATGGTCTTGCAGAATCATCTAGTAAAATTCTGCTAAAGGAGTTGGGACACTCATGTAATTTATGTAGTCTTGGTGAATAGTATTACTCCAAAAAGATCTACTGGAAAATCTCCTTTTCAATTAGTTTATGGGAAAGATGCAATTTTCACTACCAACTTAGCCTTCCCTATTTTAAAGTTTCTATAGGATTCAATTGATGAACATGATGATTTTTCAAGGAGGATAAATCAAATCATTGAACTAAATGAGAACAAAGACGAAGTTCAATACAAATTGAAGAAATATCAGAATAAAATGAAGAGCCTGTTTGACATAAGAGCTAGGGAAAGGGACTTAAAGGAGGGAAATCTAGTTCTAAGATGGGACTCCAGAAGAGAAGACAAAGGAAAACATGGGAAGTTTGAAAACCTATGGTTTATACCTCTAGCTATTTCTAAAGTAAAAGGAAACAACATTTTTGTGTTACAAAATCTAGAAGGCAAATATTCAACATATCTTGTTAATGGAAGATTTCTAAAGCATTACATTTAGTATTGAGAAGTTGAATTAGATTTTACTACCATCATTGTAAAAAGTCTGGTTTATTTTTCTTTTTCAACTGTCAGTGTGATTTTTACAGCTAAGACTCCATAGCCCAAGGAGAAGGCACATGGATCTGCAAGTTCTCTTCAATCTACAAGAGAAAGTAGTCCCCAATTGGAGCCAATGTTGTAACATTCTTGTTTTTGGTAAGTTAGTTATTAGTGTTAGCTTCCTGCTGCAGCAGGTATTCATTTTTCATGATTGGCATTTCACAGGCCAAATATGTCGTACTTTGCTTGCTGCAACGCTCCATATTTTCTCAAACAGTCTCCAAATGAAGAAGGCTACTTCAAGTTCATCTAATTGCCTTCAAATTTTGTAAAGTTATTCTGGTATCGCTATTTTTAGTTAAAGGGAGGTCCAAACAGTTTAATCTTGGTCTCCCTAGGTTTAAATTTCCTGTTTTAGAATATAGAGATTGTAAATCTGTTCCAAACAGTTTAATCTTGGCAAATTCTTAGATAGGTAGAGAAACAGAGGAGCCCAACAACTTAATCTGAGCTCCGGAAGAAATAAGGGTAGAAAGTAGATAGGAAAGCATCAAAAGAAAAATGAATGACGGGTTTGCTAGTCTAAGTGCACCCCCGAGCAAAAGAAGAAAAAATGCTAGGCAAGTAGGCCGGGTAGGTAGTTCTGAGGTTGTTGAATTGCTGACCAGTCCCAGGTTTTCAGGTATAATATCATGTAGAACATAATCAGCAAAGATTTGTAAGCAAAAAAGGCTCAAAAGAGGTATAACTGACTCCCCTTCTATGTTTTCCCCAATCATTAACTAACTTCCCCAAAAAGAGGTCAAGATCTGCTTGACACCTCTTAAGTTCCATCATCTTCATAACAATGGCTTGAGTAAAGATCTGCTTTACTCAAAGTTGTTCCATATTTTCTCCCAAAGTATGGTCCTATCCCCTTGTAACAGCCTAAGCTCTCCCGAACTTAGCGCTTTCTTACCATCTCCATATTAACCACTAACATTATTATTAGCTCCCTATTCTTCCCATCCCCTTATTAATATTAAGTAAAATCCCCCTATGTAATATCCCTCCCCCTGGTTGAAAAATAACCATAAGAACTCCTGGGAATTGCTCAGTTTATCTCAAACTCGGCAAGAGCCCCTGACCTCCATAACCACCTTCCAGATACGATGGACTCCTTCCAAAGTATAAAATCCCTCCGAGGTAATCGGACCCCTTCCGAAACCTCAAATTCCCTTCACACCCACTTACTTGCTCTTTCCTCCTCAAAGCCATTTTCGCATCGCACCTTCGCACTCTCACCTTCATGCAAATCATCACCCATCCGTTCCCCGCCGATGCGATATTGCGATATCAGCGATCGACGATCACAAACACCGAGTGTCCAATCCATTCACCCCTCCGTCTCCGCCGATGTGATATTGCGATATCGTCGATCGGCAGTCGCAAGCGCCAAGTCCAACCCAATTATCTCCCTCGTTCCCCGCCGACACGATATCGCGATATCGCATCGGAGTTTCTTCACCACAGTATATCCAGTATCTCACCACGTCACTCTGTACCAGGGACCCACAGCTGACATCATCCGCCGTACAGCCGACGCCATGCTTAAGTCAGCAGCCAGAAAAGCCGAAAAAGCTTTGCGCAGGAAGAAAAATCGCACTTCAGAGCTCCAGATCAAGAAACGGAGGCAGTTTCCGATGCGCAAATAGAGCGATCGCTACGGGAAATAGGCCATTTCGAGGAATCTTCAGGGAATCTTTTGATTGCTGAGCCCATTGCGCGCCGAAAAAGCCCGAAAATCACCCGATCGTGCCACAGAATCCGGTTTAAAGACAACAACAGATCATTCACAAAGTTTGAAGTGTATCAGATCAAATCAGCAGGCATCAAGCGTGTCAAAGAGTATCAGTCGACGACGGAAGCCATCAATGTAGCGGCAAAGTGTATCAGCGAATATTTTGAGCAGCGGCCCGAAGCAAGAGAGAATTGAATATCTTCCAGCAGATTCATAGAAGGAGAGCGAAACTACTTGAAGCTCTCAAATCATAATTATTGCACATTCAATTCACACCAAAACCGAACTGCATCCCCAAAGCACAATCATTCAGTAGCACCGCATCTGGTCCCCAAGGGCCACCTCATCACCTGTTCCGATCCAGCTTCCCCCAGCGCAGCCAAAAAGATTTACTTGCATTTAATTCCAGCAGCACTTAGATTTTTGAAGAGTTCTAAGTAGACCTGTCATGGTCATTTGTAATGATGTCTTTCCGATATTTTGTTTATAAAGACCACCCTAGGCACTGTTGTGAGGGGTTGATTGGTTGGTAGTAGTTGTTGGTCAGTTTTCTTTCCAGCATTTTCTCTGAGAAAAGACTCGCACTGTAAGTGTCATAAATTTCCATAATCAAAGATTGCTGAAAGCATGGATTGCGAAACAACTTGATGTTTTATCTTGGCCAAGGAATGATCACGGAATTCCTGTGCTTCTACATGATCCAGTAAGTGTTCCTCTCCCTTGTTTTATTTTATGTTTTTTACCACCTTTTCGCCTTTCTAAATCGTAGGAAAAAAGAATAGCTTAAGATTTGTTTCAATACACCTTAAGTTCAATTTCTGCGTTTTTCAAGGTTTTCTTCAGAAACAGTTATGAGCTTGTATTCTTAAATGATCTGGTTTACGCTGTTTCTTTCACATATGAGTGCATGTCTTAGGAATTCTTAACTGCTCTGGGATCCCACTCATCCACTTCTCCTCTTTGTCAGCATGATGAAATGATTCTCTTTTGCCTTTCATCCCTGATGTTCATTCCGTACTTTCAGCAGACCGAAAATTGTATCCTGTATGGCTATCCCGCTCCGTATCCCCTTGTGACCAAGAAAACGCTCGCATGCCTCAATCTGTGACTCCATGCCCAATGGTTCGAAACTTATAACACCTTACCGTGCCTCTTCACTCGAGAATCCTACCTTCTTCCCAATCACAATCAACACTCCCTTGAAGTCAGAAAGCTAGCCGAAAATCATCAACTAAGGTTGAAACAAAAGGAGAGAGCCCTCTCTGATTGCAGGTGGGCTAGAACCTGCAATCGGAAGATTGGTTTGTGGTTACCTCGGCCGTATCCCTATTAGGATCCTAGGGACAACCTGAGTGATAACATAATGGCGACTCCACTGGGGAACTCCTCAGATAAATCAATGCAACCACTCTGCAGCTCTACAAAGGAAGAAACCGACTTGTAAAAGCCTCGGTCGACCTGTATCTGCGCACTCCATTGGGGGTTCAAGCACTTTGTTCATCTTTAAACCCCACTGGAGGAAGTGCTCCTATTTTTCAAAGCTTTTCACGCTTAGTTCTGATCTTTGATGGTGGACAGAGATCAGGCACTTCAGAGTCTAGGCATCCACCTGGCGACTCCACTTCAAATTTAATCAAAGGCTCCACTGAGGAATGAACCAAATGTTACAGCCAAGTGCCCCATGTAGTAACAAAAAGAGAGAATGACCGAATCTTGGGAGGAACTTCCTTTAGAAGAAGCTTTAGATAAATGCAGAGAAAGTTTATCAGAGTTTGAGCTTAATGAAGAATTTTTCAGAGCGGTATGGTCAAAAATACCAGGCGGCCGGAATAAACTTTTCCTTGAGTTTGTTGTGGAAAAATATGAGAGTGAAATTGAACTCTTGCGAGCTCAAAGACAGTCTTATGATTTCCACAACCCTCAAGAGTTTTACCAAAATCTTCCTCCTCCAGTTCATAAGGAAATAGTGTTGTCTCCTGAATTGCAGTTTGAGTATGATCTGGGTTCCAAGGGAAAGACAGAAGGATCATCTGCTAGGCTCATTACCGAAGGTGCAGCTGCTCCTTCCGACCTAAAGAACCCGGAATCATGTCGAAGCCTCCATTTCCCTATTCAGGAGGGAACACTGTTGCCTAAGGACCTGCAGATTCTGTGTGATCTGGGTTCCAAGGGAAAGACAGAAGGATCATCTGCTAGGCTCATCACCGAAGATGCAGCTGCTCCTTCTGACCCAAAAGATCCTGAATCATGCCGAAGTCTCCCGTCCTCAACTCAGGAGAAGATGCTGCTACCTGCTGATTCACAAACTCTGCATGATTCTATTGACAAGACATAACGGCCGACTGGCAGGCTTACCACCAAGGACACAGCCGCCCCGTCTATCCAAGAAGAAGCAGAAGAAGTTCTCTCACAGGGTAAGTTCATCGATCCAATCGCAGACTACATGTAACTTCGGCTTAACATAATTTTGTTACCGTGTTTTCTCAGTGAAGACCGTATGCTTCAGCAGCAAGTGATAGAGGCCACAATTTTGGTTGTAAAAGCATATGCCCGGATGATGCTTTTGCGTTCAGAAACGATCAGTCAGCAAGTTTATCTCATTTCAGAGTTGCTTAAATGGCTGCACTGGTTGTTTGATTTTACCTAATGGCAAAGTAACTGCTGCTTAGGGTAGGTAGGTAGAAGGAATAAAGCGGCCGGAGAAAATCAGTTTTGCAGAAGACAGCAAGAAACTAAAAACCAAGGCGTTCTGGCTTGCTGTTCTTGACTCCTCACAAGGAGAATCCATCCCTGAGTGGAGCTACTGTTAGCTTCCTGCTGCAGCAGGTATTCATTTTTCATGATTGGCATTTCATAGGCCAAATATGTCGTACTTTGCTTGCTGCAACGCTCCATATTTTCTCAAATAGTCTCCAAATGAAGAAGGCTACTTCAAGTTCATCTAATTGCCTTCAAATTTTGTAAATTTATCTCGGTATCGCTATTTTTAGTTAAAGGGAGGTCCAAACAGTTTAATCTTGGTCTCCCTAGGTTTAAATTTCCTGTTTTAGAATATAGAGATTGTAAATCTGTCCAAATAGTTTAATCTTGGCAGATTCTTAGATAGGTAGAGAAACAGAGGAGCCCAACAGCTTAATCTAAGCTCCGGAAGAAATAAGGGTAGAAAGTAGATAGGAAAGCATCAAAAGAAAAATGAATGACGGGTTTGCTAGTCTAAGTGCACCCCCAAGCAAAAGAAGAAAAAATGCTAGGCAAGTAGGCCGGGTAGGTAGTTCTGAGGTTGTTGAATTGCTGACCAGTCCCAGGTTTTCAGGTATAATATCATGTAGAACATAATCAGCAAAGATTTGTAAGCAAAAAAGGCTCAAAAGAGGTATAACTGACTCCCCTTCTCTGTTTTCCCCAATCATTAACTAACTTCCCCAAAAAGAGGTCAAGATATTCTTGACACCTCTTAAGTTCATCATCTCCATAACACTGGCTTGAGTAAAGATCTGCTTTACTCAAAGTTGTTCCATATTTTCTCCCAAAGTATGGTCCTATCCCCTTGTAACAGCCTAAGCTCTCCCGAACTTAGCGCTTTCTTACCATCTCCATATTAACCACTAACATTATTAATTAGCTCCCTATTCTTCCCATCCCCTTATTAATATTAAGTAAAATCCCCCTATGTAATATCCCTCCCCCTGGTTGAAAAATAACCATAAGAACTCCCGGGAATTGCTCAGTTTATCCGAAACTCGGCAAGAGCCCCTGACCTCCATAACCACCTTCCAGATACGATGGACTCCTTCCAAAGTATAAAATCCCTTCGAGGTAATCGGACCCCTTCTGAAACCTCAAATGCCCTTCACACCCACTTACTTGCTCTTTCCTCCTCAAAGTCGTTTTCGCATCGCACCTTCGCACTCTCACCTTCATGCAAATCATCACCCATCCGTTCCCCGCTGATGCGATATTGCGATATCGGCGATCGACGATCACAAACGCTGAGTGTCCAATCCATTCACCCCTCCGTCTCCGCCAATGCGATATTGCGACATCGCCAATCGGTAGTCGCAAGCACCAAGTCCAACCCAATTATCTCCCTCGTTCCCCGCCGACGCAATATCGCGATATCGCATCGGAGTTTCTTCACCATAGTATATCCAGTATCTCACCACGTCGCTCTATACTAGGGACCCACAGCTGACATCATCCGCCGTACAGCCGACGCCATGCTTACGTCAGCAGCTAGAAAAGCCTCAAAAGCCTCGTGCAGGAAGAAAACTCGCACTTCGGAGCTCCAGATCAAGAAACGGAGGTAGTTTCCGATGCGTGAATAGCGCGAAGCGCTTCGCTACGGGAAATAGGCCATTTCGAGGAATCTTCAGGTAATCTTCTGATTGCCGAGCCCATTGCGCACCGAAAAAGCCCGAAAATCGCCCGATCATGCCACAGAATCCGGTTTAAAGACAGCAGCAGATCATTCACAGAGTTTAAAGTGTATCAGATCAAATCAGCAGGCATCAAGCGTGTCAAAGAGTATCAGTCGACGGCGGAAGCCATCAATGTAGCGGCAAAGTGTATCAGCGAATATTTTGAGCAACGGCCCGAAGCAAGAGAGAATTGAATATCTTCCAATAGATTCATAGAAGGAGAGCGAAACTACTTGAAGCTCTCAAATCATAATTATTGCACATTCAATTCACACCAAAACCGAACTGCATCCCCAAAGCACAATCATTCAGCAGCACCGCATCTGGTACCCAAGGGCCACCTCGTCACCTGTTCCGATCCAGCTGCCCCCAGCGCAGCCAAAAAGATTTACTTGCATTTAATTCCAGCAGCACTTAGATTTTTGAAGAGTTCTAAGCAGACTTGTCAAGGTCATTTGTAATGATGTCTTTCTGATATTTTGTTTATAAAGACCACCCTAGGCACTATTGTGAGGGGTTGGTTGGTTGGTAGTAGTTGTTGGTCAGTTTTCTTTCCAGCATTTTCTCTGAGCAAAGACTCGCACTATAAGTGTCATAAATTTCCATAATCAAAGATTGCTGAAAGCATGGATTGCGAAACAACTTGATGTTTTATCTTGGCCAAGGAATGATCACGGAATTCCTGTGCTTCTACGTGATCCAATAAGTGTTCCTCTCCCTTGTTTTATTTTATGTTTTTACCACCTTTCCGCCTTTCTAAATCGCAGGAAAAAAGAATAGCTTAAGATTTGTTTCAATACACCTTAAGTTCAATTTCTGCGTTTTTCAATGTTTTCTTTAGAAACAGTTATGAGCTTGTATTCTTAAATGATCTGGTTTACGCTGTTTCTTTCACATATGAGTGCATGTCTTAGGAATTCTTAACTGCTCCGGGATCCCACTCATCCACTTCTCCTCTTTGTCAGCATGATGAAATGATTCTCTTTTGCCTTTCATCCCTGATGTTCACTCCGTACTTTCAGCAGACCGAAAATTGTATCCTGTATGGCTATCCCGCTCCGTATCCCCTTGTGACCAAGAAAACGATCGCATGCCTCAATCTGTGACTCCATGCCCAATGGTTCGAAACTTATAACACCTTACCATGCCTCTTCGCTCAAGAATCCTACCTTCTTCCCAATCACAATCAACACTCCCTTGAAGTCAGAAAGCTAGCCAAAAATCATCAACTAAGGTTGAAACAAAAGGAGAGAGCCCTCTCCGATTGCAGGTGGGCTAGAACCTGCAATCAGAAGATTGGTTTGTGGTTACCTCGGCCATATCCCTATTAGGAGCCTAGGGACAACCTGAGTGATAACAATTAGATGAAAAAATAAAAATGCCACAGAAAAATGATAAGTTAGGATCTGTACCAAAAAAAAATGGAAAATAAAAATGTTGGGAGTGATTATTATTTCAGGTCCATATCAAATAAAATTATAGGGTAGTTTCTCCAAAAAAGGAAGGAAAAATGAAAATGTTAGATAAGAAATAAAAGAAAAATGTTTTCTTTAGAAAATAAAATTAAGGTTTCTAGCTCAAAATGCACCTTTAAAAATGTTGTTTAGATTAATCAACGCTTAAATTATTTAATTAGGATTTAATTATTGTAATAAGATTTGATGACCTTGCAAAATAAGTCATATCATATACTTTTTTCATATCGGTGGAAATGACAAATGTCATCTTGGGCGTCGATAATCACTGGACACTTTTTAACGAAGATAATTCACTCTACTCAGATCAATGACGGAGGAAGCTTTTCGGACCCCCTTCAGTCGTTTCCCGTTAGCGCAAGGGGCGGGGGGCATCCGAAAAGTAGTTTTAATGGCTACCTGTTTTTGCGACATGGAACCCCCATAGTGTTTCAGACCCTCAAGGCTCGAAACCATAAACATCATCCACAACCCCACCCCCGCACCATGCCCACCTCCCCCCCCCCCCCCACCGCCCCCCCCACACCTCCCTCCCGCCTCGAAATCCAGTGGCATTTTTCCTCCATCCAATAGTTGACTTCTTCCCATGCCATATAAATCCATTATCTTCCATCCATTCACAAACCTCCATGTCACTAGTACTACATAATCAGGTAAAGAGTACTATATCTTACAAAAGAAGTTGAGCATTGGACTATCAATGTCATTAGGAAGCAAGCCACTAGAAATAATTGTTCTTGGAGAATTGGAAGATGTTTCATCAGTAGGGACCACTAATCCCAAGCCTCCTTCTACTTCTTCAACTCCTTCTTCAATTGAACCTATGGATATCATTCAGTCAACTGAGACTAGCTCAGTAGGAGATACTAATATCTTCTCAACATTTTTGGAAATCAAGCAAAAGAATGAAAGTATTAACTCACAGGTATACAGTCCGTTTTGGAAAAAGACATCCACTTCTCAGCATAGACTTCTCTCTACCTTTCATAGTGAAAGAGGAAGGATGAGAATGGCATTTTTGCAGGCTCAAATTCCATTTCCCAAATCCACAACAAACTACAAGAAGACCATACATCAGATGCATCCTATTGATCAAATGTATTTGCATAGGCAATCAGGTGAGATGTTATTTTCAAAAATGACTACAACTGCCACGTCTCTTTCCAAGCTCGGAACTACTTTGTCAAATGTGCAGTCACAACTTAAGATTGAAAAACTCTCATCCTTATCTAAAGATAACAAATTAAAGTCTCTAGAAGATTTTATTATCAAGATTGGATATGATCCCCGGGACTGTAAAGAAATTGAAGAAATACTGCAAAAGAAGAATGTAGAGATTATAACCTTGAAGAAACAGTTGAAACTGCCTTCAACTGAGGATCCACAAACCAAAGAAATTGTAGAAAATGAACAACACAGGGAGGAGATGTTGAAGCTCATCATTGAGAAAAACAATAGATCAAGAAAATGGAGGATCAAATATAACAACTTCTCAAGGAAAAAGAGGCAGCAGAACTTGTTGTGACCTCAGTGACAACAATTCCAATGACAGGTGCAGATCTAACCTAATCTCCTACTGACATTGCTTCATCTTCAGTAATAGGCGGAACAACAAGGTTATCACAGGAGCTACAAGCACAGAAACAACAAAATGAGAAGTTACTCTAGAAGTTCCAAACCCTGGAGTCATGGAAGATAAAGAATGATAACTTGTGTGTAGAGGAAATGCAAAAGTCACACAGGTTAGAGATAAAGGTTAAACAGTTAGAGAGTAAGACTCTAATGGCAAACACTTTGGCCCAAGCCAAATAAGACATCTGGTTAGATATTAGCCACTTCATAACAGAAGTATGGCCATCCATACAAATCATTTTTGAACATCAATAGTTGATTTCTAGATGTAGGGCAAAGACAGAGACCCAGAAGGTAACATTGGGCACAAAACACAAAGAAGCATCAAGGATGATTAGAGTACTAAACTCTAAAACTAAACAAGAGTTACAAGAGATGAACATTCCAGATAGGATAACTATTACTTTGGAAATTAACAAAGTCCTAATGAAGAAGAATCTGTTAACTTAGCTGAAACCAAAATGTGAAGCTTTGAACACTACAGTTAGAAGGTTTCATTCTAAGTTCAGTATGTTGCATAAGAAAGGGTTACCATAGATAGTGTCATTGAATAATCAACTAGTAAAATTGGAGGATTACTGTGAAAGACTACACACTATTGCGTCAGACAATAATCAATTTGTGGGGATAAAAAGACAGATTACTAGCAAAGATGTTTTGGAAGCTGTTATAGCTCCAAATATCACTCTTGATATTTGTGATGCTGCATTTATGGCCTATGGAAACCCCTCCTTCCAGAATTGCTCCAAATACTTAAAAAACGGTGTTTTACTCCCTGTACTTGACATTTCCCTGAGTTAAATGCATGTGTACACGGGTCTGTGTATACCCAACCCGCATATATGTCTTAAAACACTTAAAAAAATTAAATCTCCTTAATTTCGAGTAGAGATCACGAGTTTTACCTGTTGATTACCTATTAGTGCCCGTGGCCCAACTGTTCCCAACGAATTAGCAACTAAAAAACTACTTTAGGAGAAGTATAAAAAGGCTTCAATGGGAAGGCCTAAGGAGGAGAGAGGAGAGAGAATTACTCTGCTGAGATTATCCCTGATTAGGTTTGAAGATCCTTGTGCTTTCAGCACTTCCCCCACTATAGGAAACCCTTGTTTCCTTGAGTTATGATGTCATTTCACTAGTTGAGATATCTTTGTGTGAGGCATGGAAGAAGCCTTTTGAAGACTTGGGATTGGACGGATCTGGAGGACTGTTCCGCTTGGAGCCAGCAAGAAGAAGATTCATGTGATATCATTCCTTGCTTTTTTTTAGTTATTTGCAATAAAGAAACATTTGTCTTGTTCCCGAAATCAATCTTCTTTATGCATATGATGTTATTGTTGTGGTTTACATATGAATAATTGTTTCAATGTATAATTAACCATCTTTCAATAAGTTATGAAGTTGATTTCTATATGATACTTTGTCTATATATTGCTATGCTTCTTTCAATTGGATGTTCTGCAGGTTCAAGGATCGAGAGGAACTCTAAGAGGGTTTGGACCCTAGCTGGATCTGCTCAAACGAAGGACCCCCAAGTGCACCTCTCTTCGTGTAGTCTTCTTATTTAGGTATCATGGTTGTGTGGTGTTATCACTAAACAAAAAATTTTTGAACAACTTGTATGGTTTCAAAGTTGTAAGTCAATCTTGGTCAAGTCATTTCTATTGTTTTGTTTAGGGAGTCTAAAACATAGGATAGAGTTTTGTTCCCATTGTTAAATAAGGTCAACAATATTGTTTTAACTATCATTAGTCCCATATAGGTTCACAGGTGTCATGTGCCAAGATTGTTTTAAGGTTGGCATGCGATACGAAATCAACTAGGAGTTTTCATAGCGCAAACTCATAAAAATACACTATATGCGCTACCAAAACAGGGATTCACAACTAGGAGATTTTGTAGCGCAAAACCTAGAATTTGCAGTGGCTGCGCTATGAAATCAGGGATTCGTGCCAGAACTTGTCTAACTATCTTTTCCATAAAAATCCATTAATGTTTCATCACCATGTGTTAGTCCTTGAACCATGCCTATCACATGCAGCCATTCTTTGTCATCATTAGATTCATTAGATGTCTTGTACGCATTCTTTCAAATTTCAAAAAAGAAAGGTGAGTTGAGTTAGTCTTGGTTTGTCCCGTGTTCCTTTCATGCATAAGACAACACTCATCATAACTTTTTGAAAGATTCAAGCGAGGTAGCTCTTAGTTTCAAATTCAAGTGAGGCAGTGTTCAAACCAATACAGTGCAGGTTTTTCTTCAAGTTTTCTTGCAGGGTTTTCATAGACATGTCTGAAGAAAGGAAAAATCACATATCAGGTTGGTGTCTTAGAGCTGAGCATGAAGGTTTAGATGTGCTCATGAAGAGCAGAGAGGTTGAACATGCATTCAAACGGGTGGGCTATTGGAGATTCTGTGAAAAACTTCAAGGTGGTCATGTTCAAGTCACCAAAGATTTTGCTCTCAATTTCGCTTGTTTGAATTCAAGAGTTGGAGTGCTAGAAATTCCAATTTCTCTCAAGGTCTATCTGTAGTCACTGAGATACCAACAGGCCAAGAAATATGGTTCAAGAACTTTAAGTTCGAAATGGAATCCTGCCAAGAATTTTTGAAGCCAGAATTCATAGGCTCGGACTTAACCAAATCAGTGCCTAGAAGCTATGTAAAGGATTCATATGCCAACCTATTGACATGCATCCAAAGATATTTTACCTGTGAGGGGAGATACCATAAGGTGTACTCTTACCATTTTAAGCTCCTCTTACATTTCACTGGAAAGATATCTCTTGATTTCCCTTTTTATCTGTTTCGTAACATAGGAAAAATGTTTGATAAGGTTCAATTGAAGAAAGAAACTTCTGAAAACTACTTATTCCATCTTGGGTTGATCAAGTTAATTGTTTTACATGAGCTTCAAAATATTGGAAGAGAATGGTCTGCTTTCTTGTTTATGACAGGTTTTAAAATGGAAACAGGACTTAGCCCTAAGCCTAAGGAAATTTCTTCACCAACAGTAAGTCATCAGGAGGAAACAAGATCAAGAAGATTTGCGAATTTGAAAGCCAAAAAATAGGTGAAGGAGCCTATGACACCACTAGCAGTTCAAGGCACTCCTCAACAGTCACAGAGGAAGGAGGTTCAAATCAATGAGGTGGTACAAGAGTAGTCTATTGATAGAATTGTCCAAAGAAGAATAACAAGAAGTCAATTAGCCAAGGAAAAGGGGAAGACTATGATTGCTGATGAAACCCCAGTTTCAAAGCAGGTAAGAACAAAACCAAAAGAGTTAAATCTTCCAAAAACCTTCAATTTGATGACCAGGTCTCAGAGTTTGTGTTCAAACCAAGAAGACCTGTGACAAGGCATTCAAGAAGGATACAAGAGGCACAACCAGAAGCAGGTGAGACAGGGGAGGTAGCAGAATTACATGAAGAACCCATGGTTCCATTAGAAACATCATCACAACTGCACAAAGATGACAGAGGTAACACAATTATCACTCAGCAGGAGGAATGTGGTTTTGAAGAGGTAAAGAAGAAATTGAAGCTTGCTAATCTTGAGATTTCCAAAACTAGAAAAAAAATAAGGAAACATGCAGTTAAGGAAGAAAATTTCAACAGAATGGAGGCTCTGTGGGAAGATAAAAAAGTTTCAATACCTGAAATAGTTAACTGTCATGCTCAATATTTCACTTGGTCAGTCCCTGCAATAAAAGAGGCAAGATATATCATAAGAGTCAATGAAAAATTGAGAGCTAGAATCCGAAGGATGAAAAGGTAGATCAAATATTTGAAGATTCAAATGAATGAACTAGAAGAACAACCTCAACACAAATGAAGCAGAATGTAAGTGAAGCAATTTTGGGGCAATTTTGATGTAAAGTTTACCTTTTAAAGATTGAAGATTATTTTTGGATGGACAATGTCAGTTTTGGTTGGATCTTTAGCATATGGAGAAGCCCTTAAAAATCCCAAGAATAACAAAAAAACTGTGTTTTTGACACACACAACAGTTTCGTAGCGCACTACGAAACTGCTAAAAATGACATATAATGGACAACAGTTTCATAGTGCACTACGAAACAACTGAAGCTGCCAGTTTTGTTTCTTGAATCAATTTTGAAATGAAAGGGGGGAACCATTATGAAATAATGCTACTGTATAAGACACAAAAGGCCCACCTCAGAAGTTTGGAATACTAAGCAAAGGAAAATTCAAATAATGAAAGGCATTTGATATCTCCAAATTGAGCTACAAAAACAACAGTCATTTTTGTAGCTCAAATAGTTGTCATGCTTCAACCAACTTCTAAGGAGTTTTGTCTTAGCACGAGTATATGCACAAGACCTTTGGTCTAATTCAAGGCATTACATGTTATTAAAAGGGATAAAATGGTTAGTAGAATTTGAGGAGCCACTTTGAAGACCAAAGCAGAAAAACAAGGGCAGTTTTCCTAGTATCCAGGGACAGTTAAAGGACAAGCAATCAAAGGCAAAGATGAAGAAGGACAGATGTCAAAGAACGATTTTTCTTCATAGATAAGGTTGGTGCCAACATAGGTAAGGAGTTACACTCCTAGTCAAATTAGGTCTCTAAGACTGTTAGTTTACAGTCAGTTGTAATTAATAGTTTGTTTAAAGTGCAATAGGTGTTAAGTCTAGAGAAATTTGAATTCCCCTCTTGCTGGAGGAAGGAATTCAAGCTTGCAAGGAAACTCTATATATGACAAGAGTTGTAATGCACTAAGGGTTGGAAATTTTCAGAGAAAACAAACATATTGTGTCATTGTAGAAGATTATGCTTTTATGAATACAGACTTTGGCTTTACTTCTTAGGATTTAGAAAGAGTTCAATGGTGGCTTGTTTTATGTCTGTCCTCATTTCATTATTTGTAGTAGTATGAATGTATGATACTTAGAACGCATTGGCAATGCTCTACATTCCTTCACACATTTGTAGATTGTGTTTCCTACATGTTTCTATGTGTTAACTGATATATTGAACTTTTGATGCCCTGACTTCCATGTTCAGCTGATATTGTTGTCATACTAAGCATTTTATGACTCCATAAGCCCAATGGATGTTTATTGACTATGTTTCCACCATTTACACTCCTTCATTTGTTTCATAGAGTTAGCCATCTAATCCATTATCAAAATCTTTAACCTAGAGAGAGAGCCCTCTCAGGTTGAGGAGGCTAAGCCTCAGACAAAAGTTGGTTTGAAATAGTTACTCAAGATCTACCTGATCAGTAGCCTGTCAGGGTTAGGTTTTGTGATAAAATGTGTAATGCTTTTTTTTACTATAGATAACCCTCGCTCTGCTAGGGTGTTGACCGAAAACCCTAGGGGACTTTTTCCCTCAACAGAATTGGTGACTCCACTGGGGATGACAGTATTGTTGTTCCTAGTTTGGGTTAATTTAAGCCAATCAGGGCTTAGCCATTATTGTTCTTGCTGTAACTGATTTGTTTGTTCCTATAGAAACTCAGACTTTAAGTCTGAGTAGTTTCTTCAGACCTCTTTTTTGTTTTTTCTTGAGAACTGTTATATGCGCAGTTTTGTCGGGTTACAGTGGCATATGTACACAATTTTCCCCATATGAACCCACGTATACACAGGTTTCTTTGGGATGAATCACATATACATGAAAATGTTTATTGACACAGTCGTATACACCTTAATTTTCCAAGATTTTTTCAAGTCTTTCTGTTTCAAAAGATTTGTTTGCTAGTCTGAGTATTTCCTGAGCAGTCAGTTTTTGTTATCAATCTTTGGTTCTACAGCAAGTTAACGGTTTCGAATTCTCTCCTGTTGTGGAAAGATTTGGTCTTGTTTTGTTTGGTTGCAAGTTTCATCATTTGTGTTTGAGCACACGAGATCTCTTTCTGAGAATCTTGGTTGTTCTGGTCTTCCAGAGCAGAAACGTTGGTTTCAATCTTTGTGACTAACTTTATCTTTGTGATCTTCTTGTTTTGTGTCAAAACTGCATCTTGTGGCCATTTGATTTTCTCTCTTTTTGAAATTTGTTGGTTGACATTCTTGAAAGTTGTCTTTCTCGGTCTTTTGATCATTGTCACCAAGCTCTTTTTGCTACTTTTTGGTTGTTCAAGGCATCTTGAAACACCTATTTTGTTGAGTTTTCACCCATATTGAGTTGATAACTTGCAAAGTGTTTTGTTGCCTATTTTTCGGTCTTAAAGTCTTCAATAGTATTTGGGGCGCTTTTGAAAAGTACGTTTTGCTTTTGTGAAAAAGAAAACTCCTTAAAAACTTGGTTTTTTCTTTCTTTTGCCTTGTTTTGATTTGGTTACCTTTTGCGAGTGAGAGTGCATTTTGTTTGTCTTAAGATTTCCTTTTAGTGTTTGGATGAAAATTTGCATTAGGAACTTATATTCTATCTGAACATCTAAGGTGGCTAATTAGAAGTGATAAACAATTTGCTTTCATTCTTTGCTTTAAAGTAATCTTAAGTTTCTTGCATCTTCATTACATCTTGCATTAGGATAATTCTACATTGTTAATGCATTATTAATCTTTTTAGTTTTTGTGTGTGTGAAGTATGTTGCAAGAAAAGAAAAGGAAAAAGGTTTTTGCTTTCTATGTGTTTCTTAGAACCCAAATAGAAGTTGCTTTCATTGAAAGAAAAATGATTGCATTATTGTAGTTACTTTTTCTTTGATTTTGGTTGAGTCATACACACATCATCAGTTTCACTCTCATACCCTTCACTTAAAAGAACAACCTTTAAAATCAAGCGTTAATTAAAATATAATAGAACTTTTTTATATTGTCGATTTAGACACACCAACAAGTTTTAGGATATTTAGGGCCTTGGATTAGGCAAGAGGAAAGTAAACTCTCCAAGGTCACTCTAAACTGTCAAACATAGAGGTCTGAATAGAGAGTGCAAATCCAATAGCATTAGGGAGACCAAGAAAGCTCCAGATCTAGGAGTTAAGCATGAGGGTTTTTAAAGATAAGGAAGAGAGATATCCCCGCTCCTACTTGTTAGATCTTACCTCAAATTTGTTCCACGTGGCTTCTGACATGAGTTGGTAACCTTAGTTGCTTATCCTAGGGATCTACATAGGTGGCTATAGAGAGGAATCCCATGGCACCTGTGGTCGACATTGCATCACTCTCAGTAGTACTTCTAGAGGGCACCCTTGAAAAGCTCGGGGGCTTGCACCAGCACAGGCTGTTATTTGGAGGTCAGCGTAACTTCCTCTAATACCTTTGTTGATAGGCCTAGGCTGTAATTATCCTAGACTATCTTCGGAAGGCCCCTACTTCACTTTCTTGTATTTTGGTGTCTGGTCCTCATCACCTAGAGCGGAAATACTTGGAAGTCTCTTGATTGGTTGTATCTTTAGGGAATTTTTGGTTGAGTGCTCTTTGCTCCTTGTATATAGTTAGATTTAGGTATTTTTGTCTAGTCACTTTCGGACTTTGTATTTTGAGTGACTGACTTGCCACTCCGCCAATCTTGAAAGGTTTTTGGTCATTCTTTATAAAGTTGTGGAGTTGCCTCCTCAAGGGAAAAGATCTTGATTGTGTGTCTATATTCATTGAAAAACCATTTGTGCATTCCCATAAGGGAAGGGTCTGCAAATCAGTTAGATATGGCCAATATTCCTATGGAAACCAACCAAGGTACCCTCCCAAAAGGGGATCCTTGTGCTTTTCCTTTATTTGGAAATGTTGGTACTCCCTTGATGGCCACTTTGAATATTCCTGGATTGAATGTTGGACTACCAGTTTGGCTGTGGTCCACTTGGAATATTCCAAATGCTCTTGAAGCTTCTTAGATGAATGCTTTATTTCAGGGCCATCATATTGATGTTAATTATTCATCTTCATTCAAAGAGAAATCTAGGATTCCTCTTTCTCCTCCTTCTTGTAATAAGAAATCTAAAAAGAGGAGAAAGAGGAAGTCAAAGAAGAAGAATAATTCTATCCATTCATCATCAACCTCTGCTAGTCATGTTGAAGATGAGCCTTCAGCCACTGCAAGTCATACTAGGGACACAAGTCTAGTCATTGCAAGTCATACTAGCAGTTCATCATCAACCTCTGCTAGTCATGTTGGAGATGAACCTTCAGCCACTGCAAGTCATGCTGGGGGCACAAGTCTAGTCATTGCAAGTCATACTAGCAGTTCATCATCAACCTTTGCTAGTCATGTTGAAGATGAACATTTAGCCACTACAAGTCATGCTAGAGGCACAAGTCTAGTCACTGCAAGTCATACTAGCAATTAATTCATCAACCTCTACTAGTCATGTTGGAGATGAATCTTCAGTCATTGCAAGTGATGCTGGGGGCACAAGTCTAGTCACTGTAAGTCATACTAGCAGTTCATCATCAACCTCTGCTAGTCATGTTGGAGATGAACCTTCAGCTACAACAAGTCATGTTGGGGGCATAAGTCTAGTCACTGCAAGTCATACTAGCAAAGATTCACCGACCTTTACAAGTCATGTTCAGGACTCTCCACAAACCACTGCTAGTCATGTTGGCGGATTGGAGGTTGATAAGAAACCTAGACGTAGAAGTTTTAAACCTAAGTTCCCTTGTAAGATATGCAAGGGAGACCATCTTACTCATTTCTGCCCTGGTATTCCAGAGGTACAAAGGATATGGTCTGAGTCTGAAAGTTCTTCTACTCCTACATCTAATATGGTTTCTCATCAATCCCATCAACCATTGGTTGATAATGTGGTAGAGCCAGTGCAATCGCTGACTGATCACACTCCTCTTTTGGGGGGTGAAGTGCCTAACAAAAGAGTCTGTTTGATCTCTAGTACAGAGTCTTCTGGTATAGGGGGCATTCCGGTTTCTTCAAATGTTCCCCCTCCATGTTCTAGGAGTGTTTCCTTTGATTGGGATAATCTTGTCAAGCCTCATCTTCCTTCCACTGCGCCTTTCCAAATAAAGGTTAGGGTTAATTCCACAAATGTCTATCGATGTATGGTGGATGAAGGATACTCTACAAGTATTATGTTGGGTGTGGAGCCTGATTATCTTCTATATTCAAAAGTACCGCCACATTGGACCCCAGTTCAAAATGGGGGC
>APFE030637359.1:81775-104813 GCA_000404065.3 Pinus taeda
GACGTAGCCCAAACTGGGTGAACCACATATATTTGTGTCTCTCTTGTTTTGTGCGTTTTCTGTGTTTATATTTCTGCATTATTTCATGTGTTCCATTTCTCCGTAATATATAATTTTCTAACATATTATATCCTCTTTGACTTGGAAAGCTTTGGGCTCCCCAAAGTTGTTGACAACTTAGAGTCAGTTACTAGCTTATGATAGAAGATCTGGTGAATCTATGGGTGTTCTTCCTTAATTGCCTATTACTTTAGGTGGGAAGACTGTCTTAATCAATATGATGGTGGTTGATAGCCCTTTAGACTTTAATATGCTACTTGGGCATGATTATGTCTATGCTATGAGTGCTATGGTGTCTTCACTCTTTCGAGTGATGTGCTTTCCTCATAAAGGGAATATGGTTACTATTGATCATTTTGCATCTGATAATCACCACCCTAATTCAACTTTACTACATAATACCCCTTGGTTTGTTCCAAGTGTTCAAGTAGAATCTACCTAGCCACAGGTGAATTATGTGGCATTGAATCCTCAATGTTCAGTCACTTCTTAGAAGGATCCTTTGACTTATTGTTCTCCTTCTTGGGACTTGGTCCCGACAGTTGACTGAGAGATTCTTCCTATAGGGATATGGGACCCTTTAATTCCCTTTTTTTATCCTTGTAGTTCTCATGATTTCTCAGAACTTGATTTGCCTTCATAGGAGGAACTCTTTGAAGCCATGAGTTTTGACTACTAAAGGAGTCGTTGGCCTGAGCCCTATAAGTGGTTTGTCCAAAAGAACTATTATGTGTAATCCACAAGGTTGTGTGGTTCCCTGTACCATATTGTATATATAAGGTACGCATTTTCAAGTTTTGTATCCTATAACACAATACTTTATATGAAGTTTATATGTGGGATGTATTAACTTCTTGTCTAGTGTTCCTATTTATGTATACAAAACCTGGAAGATTTCTCCTTTGAAATTTTTTATGGTTAGTCCATTCTAACAGGTATTGGTTCTCGAAACTAGCATATAGGTTAGGTTTTTCCGCCTGAATTGTGCACTTATCAGTTTCCTTTCCCATTTTGGCCTTAGAATCAACCCCACCAAATTATGGTGCAGAACTTTCTCATTGCTTAGAAGTATCGTAACTTGTGTGGTAGAGCTTACCTTATCATGGTTGCCCTAGTTAGTAGCTAGTTGTCACTTGGCACTCATGCCATCTTTTTGTCCCTAGGCTTGAGAGTCCTCTCTAGTCCTGCCATGACTTATGCATTGAAGACTCATTCCTCTTTGCTTCTTTGCTTTGTTCTGGCCTTATACCCTAGAGGCTCCTTTGCATTGAGTTGTACTACTGCATTGCATATTGACTATTTGTACCATTTTTCCTTTGGTCGGCTTCATTGGACTCATGTTTAAGCCAACTTTTGACCATGACATCTGCAAAATCAAACTTGCATCCCCTTGACTTCTGCAGCTTGACACACTATGACCCGTGGAAGGAACACACCAGCTTTGAGTGTCTTTGACTAGTTTTCGCCTCCCTACATTAAGCATAGGATTGTTCCTATCCCAGAACTAGATCATCTGCTTCATCGAAACTCGTTCTTTCCACTGTATTATAGCATTCTTTTATTATTTTTCAAGCTTAATGTAGGAGACAAAAAAATTATATATTCCAAAAAAGAGCGAGAATGGGACAATATTTTCATTTATTGTTGGCAGGTAGAGTTGTGTCACCCTTGAACAAAGTGCTCAAATAAAGTCTCCTCCATTTGAGTGTGATCTAGTTTGGCTTAGGTATGCCTTAACCTTTTTGTTGAGTCAGTCCTCCTCCGCTTGGTTATCACTTCCAATCATATGGAGAGTTTGTTCATGCCTCCTATGTGACGAGCTTATACAAAGTTATCATATGTTGCCACAAAGTCATCATTTGAGTCGTGCTTTTGTTCAAGGGAAGTTAGCCTGAGTCAGCCTCTCTACAGTGTCTCTTGACTCATTTTTCAGTTGGCTGTCCCTAGTTGTCAATGTCTTGTATATCATCACATTAGTTATATTGGTCCTTACTCATGCCGGTTTGAGAAGGTCTCCATTGACTTCTTGCTGGTGGGTCTTGTCCTTATCGATGACGACATCTTGCTCAGAGGACAGGCCTAGAGCCGCACCCTGGCCCTATTTTCATAATTGATAGGTCACCTTGTGCTCATCATCGATCAGTATCATGGGTCTTTGACGAAGTTGTTTCCCTTGTGTTCGACATCAACTTACATTATCACACATTGGGATTCATGCAGTACCTTGGTTTCCATTTGACCTATTGGTGGATACCTCACCTCTGTGTCAGCTTTCATTATTGGTTGGTTCAGAGGGTTTCTGTCGTGTGCTAGCCACATCTTGTGTACATTGAAAACGTGCTTTGGTTGGGTTACTACATCTTTTTCGTCTGATTCCTTCCATATTATTGGCCTACCGGTTACGCTTGTGCTAGATTGATGAAGGATGCCTTACTGCCTTCCTTCTAGCGGATCTTTCCCCATCGACTACGAATCGTTGCTCTGGGGCAAAGGTATAGAGTCCATTTGGCAGTACCTTGGGGTTTGCAGTCATTAGTGGCAGATCCTTTGCTATCGACAGTGGGAAACCATCATTGTCTCCTGATCGATAGCTTCTTCCAGGTGTTCTACTTCAGATCATTTGTTCACACTTGTTAGATTGTACTAGGGTACCTTGACTCTCATTATCATTATCAATGATTAGTCTCGCATTTGTTAACGGTATACATCAATGAACGATAATCAAATTATTTGTCACATGGTTGACTTCAGCTCATTCATTCCCATAGTGTAGAAATGTACCACGGTGGTCGATGAAGACCTCAGATTGCATCAAAATTCATTGGTTCACTTGACAGGTTCTCCTGTTGCTACTAGTTGATATCATTCCACCTTATATGTTGCAGTCATTCACAACGACATTCTATATGCTGGCACCCGAGTTTGCAGTGTAGTACCATCTTATTCGACCATGTTCATTTGGTACTTTTGGGATCAGTCTTTGATATCAGTGATCAGCTTCATCCTTCAGCATCATTCACATTCTTATATGTGATATTCAGACATGTACTTGTTCAATCATGATTAGATGATCCATTATATATTTCTAGTCTCCTATACTTGTATACTTAGTGGATCCACTTGTACTTGATATGAAGACATTATTTACTTTCTCTGAGCATGGGTATACCTGCCTCAAACAATGTTTCTTTCTGATCTCCTTTTGTGGCTTGGCAGGCTAAAATCTGGCAAAGTCCTTCTCGTTTTTTGACAGGTTTCCTTTCCATGTACTTAATACATTTTGGCCATCAAGTACCCCTTCTAACCTCATATATTAGGGGGAATCTATTATAGCTCTAAATCTCACTCTTGATATTTGTGATGCTACATTTATGGCCTAGGGAAACCCTCCTTCCAGACTTGGTCCAAATACTTAAAAAACAGTGTTTTACTCCCTTTACGCGACATAGCCTTGAGCTAAACGCGTGTCTATGTGGCTCTGTGTATACCCAACCCACATATATGTCTTAAAACACTTAAAAAAATTAAATCTCCTTAAGTTTGGTTAGAGATCATGGGTTTTACTTATTGATTTCCTATTAGTGCCCATGGCCCAAGTGTTCCCAACAAATTGCCAACTAAAAAACTACTTTGGGAGAAGTATAAAAATGCTTCAATGGGAAGGCCTAAGGAGGCGAGAGGAGAGAAAATTACTTTGCTGAGATTATCCCTGATCAGGTCTAAAGATCCTTCTGCTTCCAGCACTTCCCCCACTATAGGAAACCCTTATTTCCTTGAGTTATGATGTTATTTCACTAGTTGAGATCTCTTTGTGTGAGTCATGGAAGGAGCCTTTTGAAGACTTGGGATTGGACGGATCTGGAGGACGGTTCTGCTTGGATCCAGCAAGAGGAAGATTCAGGTGATATCATTCCTTGCTTTGTTTTAGTTATCTACAATAAAGAAACAATTGTCTTGTTGCCAAAATCAATCTTCTTTATGCATATGATGTTATTGTTGTGGTTTACATATGAATAATTGTTTCAATATATAATTAACTATCTTTCAATAAGTTATGAAGTTGATTTCTATATGATACTTTGTCCATATATTGTTATGCTTTTTTGAATTGGCTATTTTGTAGGTTCAAGGATCGAGAGGAACTCCAAGAGAGTTTGGACCCTGGCTGGATCTACCCAAACGAAGGACCCCCAGGTGCACCTCTCTTCATTGAGTTTGCTTATTTAAGTATCAGGGCTATGTGTAATGCTTGTTTTTTACTGTAGATAACCCGCACTCTACTAGGGTGTTGACCCAAAACCCTAGGGGACTTTGTCCTTCAACAAGAGCCTTGAGCTCTGACCTCACAATCAAATATGAAGTTGGACACCTTTTTCTCACTAAACCCAATTTTGAGAGATATACCAAAGTTGATGAGATATTTAGAAGAATGGTAAATCTCGAGATACCAAGTGAGAAGAGGTGGGATCAATTGTGTGAAACAATTGATTAACTTTCCATTCCAACAAGAAGACAACAACAATAGATTTTGAAGGAACAATCATCAAAAAATTCCTATCTAATAGGGACACATCATGCAACATGTTTTCTTTTCCTATATTCTTTCAAGCTATTTTGTAATCAGTTTAGGATATTTTGTTTACAATATAAACTTGTATAACTAACTCTCTTCTATGAGTTATTAAAGGTGGTACCTTTCCATAAGAAATTTTGTAAAGCATTGATGTACAAGCTATTTCTATATCACTGATAATAAAGCAAAGGATTCTAAATTTGGTATCATACAGTCTCATTTTCTTATGTTTCATTCATTATGTTTATTCTACATATGTTTAATTTTTACACAGATATCATGTGAGAATAAATGTGTTACAGTTATTCTTAAAATTCCTTCTAAAGTTATTATCATAAAGAGATTGAGATATTGGATTGCTTGTCTGAAAGGCTCCCTCTAAATCATAAAATTGTCAGCATCTTATGTAATTTTAAACATATTTTGTCGAACTTTTGAACATTGGACAAAGGTTTTCCCAGTTATGATGATTTATCTTGCTGTCTTAAATCTAAATTAATCATATCTCCTTACTATCCTTTCTGCACAACTTATAAATTCAAATCACTATGTGAAGTTAAATATCAGCCCTTTGGTTATTTATTAGTACTATCTAAAAGAGTTAATACATCATTATTACAGTTTGTTGTATGTATTGGTCCTCCATAAAAACAAAAAACAAAACCCAAAAACAAATACCTTAAATTCTCTGGCATGATCAATTGACCATTATCATCTCAGAGGAACAACAAGTTGAACCCTAAAATAATGAGAGGTCTTGAGATTTAAGATCTCACGAGAAAGTGCAGCTACCCATTTGGTCTGCAAGGTTAAATGGAAATAATCTAGCAACAAATACACAAATGCAAACTGCATGTAGACATTGAAATATTGCAAAGGCCAAACTTCATCCACACAAGAAACAGAAGCATGGCTTGCCAACAGTATCATGTTCTCTAGGGTTTGTTCAATCTCTACCTTGGGAAATGAAAAATAAGGAAATGAACCCCAAAGACTTGACACCACCTCAGAGATTCAACCTCTATAAATAAAATAAATATCAACACAAACTTAGAATACATTGCAACCTACCCTTCAGCGACCCCACCCAACATAAAACCCAAAGAAAATGGAAAAAATGAAGCAAAACTCTACCTCATAGTGAGACGTTGTGCACATGTAGAATCACAAGTTAATGGTCAATTTCAATTGAAGGCAACATAATTCAACCCTATAACTTTCGTGCCACCCCCAACTAAAAATGACAATAATATTTGACATGCGAAATCACAAGCTAATGGCCAATTTCAATTGAAGGTGCTAGAATTCAACCCTGTAACTTTCATGCCATCCCAAAATAAAAATAACAATAATATTTGACCGACACCTATAGGATCACAAGTTAATGATTGATTTCAAATGAAGGTTCCATAATTCAACCATGTACCTTTCATGCCATCCCCAAATAAAAGTAACAATATTTTTTTGCCCGCTCTCATCCTTGCAGCTAAATTAATTAATTCGAAATTTTTATGCTTCTTCCTCTTTAGAGGCTAGAGTTGTAAGGTGTGTAACTAATTTCATTAATTCGATAGGGATGCAAGACTTGCAAGGTGTATTTTGAGGGGAAAATTACAACCATCTTAGAGTGTAATGGTGTAATGGGTTGTACTATGGAGATAGGTCCAACCATCTTAGAGTGTAATGGTGTAATGGGTTGTACTATGGAGATAGGTGTAATAGTTATAGTTCCTGGATTTTCTTTATGGTGCAGAAAACTGGTTCTACCACCATCCCATACTACTTCAGGTGAGACTTCAGTTTGCGCTCCACGGACTATTGCCAAAAGGGCTAGTAGTACCGGGATTTGTTTGGCTAATTCATATTTGAACCTGGGTCAGGTCCTTATAAGCCAACAAATGGTTCTATTGCTAGGACCTGGATATGCATAAGGGATTTCTAATGTCGTGTCACTGGAACCCAACAAAGGAAGAAATTGAAGGGTGTTTGGACAAGAAGATTCACGAGTTCACGACGCAGGAAAATAGGAATCCGTGAGTATCTAAGGAATAGTGGTTGGAGTGCTACTTATATATGAAAATCCACAAAATTTTCTTTGCATCCTTTCCTTCTAAGCTGTATGAGTGGATCACGAGGCTAGCAAATAGTCAGGGAAGTTGTAGGCTTGACAAACCAATCGTTTGGACTCCGGAATTAGTGCACAAACTAGAAGCGTTAGGAGATAAGATCATGCGAGCTGTGGACCATTGGCTCAATCGAATATAGGAGAATTTATCACCGAGTTCACGGTAGATACGACCATTAGCTATAGTGAGGTGGAACGATTCTTCCTCAAAGGACCGCGAGGTAAGTATATTAAATATTTGAACACTTGGATTAAGATGCTATTGTGTGAAAAGCGTTATGCGAATAAATTAATGTTTGGGACTACGCGAAGTGGGAAGACCTATAGAAGTTAAGGTAGTGAAGAATTAGGAACCAGACCCTTAGTTTCACCCTCACAGGAAAGCAAGGAAGAGCTCACGAAAGTTTCTCCACGAAGCGCGGTTATTCTAATAAAGCAACGAATTCTGTGCTTACCACCTCCACCAACACCGCCACCTGTCTCACCCTCTTCACCTGCATCTCCACCCACCCCACCTCTACCACCACCATAGTTCAGTATGGGAAGTGCAATGAAGCTACCGGTATTCAAAGGAGTAGGGAATGAAGATCCAGACCAATTCTGGTTCATGGTAAGGAAGGTATGGGAAGCCTAAGGAGTTGTGGATGACAATATCAAAAAGGCTACGCTAGTAACTGCGTTGCAGGATTATGCATTAAAGTGGTACATAAAGCATTCTAATGACCATCCAAATGCAGGAATCAAAGAAATCTAGACCGCACTGAACAGGGAATTTAGCAGGCCAAAGTCAAAGACACAATCAATTATCAGGTTTAAGGAGATCATGATGCTCTCGAGCGAGACCCTCTGGGATCTAGACCAAAGACTGAAGAGTATGATTCGTGAGGCCAACATGACTTTAACGGATGGACAACATCACACATGGTTTGTAATGTCACTGACACCGCATTTAAGGACAGTGGTGTCACATCAAAAACTTTCCACCCAGGCCGAAGCTTTGGAGATGGAAATGAGATTTCATGAGACCCCTATACAAGACCCTGGTCTAGGAGTCCAAAAAATCCACACGCAACTGCAAAATCTATGTCTGGAGATGTAGAGTTTGAAACAAGACAAGACACCTCGTCCAAAGGCACATGAGGAGGTATGGAGCATAAAATGCAAAGGCCAGGGGCATGACAAGGACCATTGTCCAGTGTTCGCGAATTACTTGGTAGGAGGAGGGCCAATATTGTTAAGACCTGAGGCAGAAGCAGGACCAAGCATGGTCCCTACACTGTGGTGTGTGATCTATCAAGTAGGAGGAAAACACACTACGGATAATTTTCATCTATTGCAGAAATATACGAAGACGTCCCAGAAATTGTTTTTTAATTTCTGTAGGTCGGTAGTCCATGATGAATGCACCTACAAAAGCTACGAAATAATGATGGATCAGGCTCCTGCCTATAGGGTGCACACCAAAACGCAAGCCCTTTGACCCAAATACAGGAATGGCATGCAGTGGATTTCAGGGGTGTGGACAAGGTCGAGGTGGAATGGGGCAAGGAAGGGGTCACAGACAACTAATTTGTTACAATTGCGGAGGACCAAGGCACTATGCTCGCGATTAAACAAACCTGACAAGAACATCATGTTTATACTGTACATAGTTTGATCATGAGACTGAACACTGCCCTGCATTGATAGCAAGGTTCTGTGAAAAAGGGGTACTCGAGCCTTCTCCAACTCAAAATTTGCAGATGATGAGGTATGAGTTGCGCAAAGAAGATGTGAATGTAAACATAGTGCTTAGGAGTGGTATGACCACTAGTAATGATAAAGGTAAGTAGCTAGAGGAATGTGCGTGGTTTCTCAAGGCTCCTACAAAGGAACTCAAATTTGATTTAGAACGTGTGAAGGAGACTTTCATGGAAGCTAAGAAGAGCTTCACAAAGACCTCCACTTCAGGTAGTAAGGATCAACTAGAACCAGGGATGGATCCTTCAATGCTCACTACGTTTCTAGAGACATGCACGAAACTGCTACGTGACAGAAAGGAAGTAAAAGGACTACAAGAACTTATCACTAGGTGTGCGGGGTCAGGAGAACTGTGCGTGGTCCAGAAACTTGGAAAGCATGCATTGCGTACAAGAAGGGAAATGAGGTTGAATGTGCAAATCAACAAGTATGAAATGGATCAGGTAATCCTAGATCTCGGATGAGACTCGAATGTACTACCGAAACAAAAATGGGAACACATGGGCAGAACCACACTACAATGGTCTCCTGTTCAGTGGCAAATGGTGAACCAATAGAAGATCTTGCCCATGGAAGATTGCAAGGAGTAACGGTAGATATTGAAGGTGCGAGTGCACAGGCGAATTTTGAAGTAATAGAGATTGTTGATGACAACAATCCCTATCCCATGCTACTAGCAATAGACTAGGCCACCGATATGAATGAAGTCATCAATCTGAAGAAGTGCAAACTGATTTTTGAGAAAAAAGTGACTACGTGTAGTAGTACCGCTAGATCCAGCTGAGGGAGCACGATACACTGAACTGGTGCACGATGATGATAGTGATGATGATTTCGATTGTATCTACAAGATAACCACATGAGAACATGATGGGGTGAACTTGACTACAGATGATAGGATTTCATGGAGCATGAAAGCTCCTGCACTTTGGATTCAGACAAGGATATAGAGCACTGGAAGAATCGGCTGCACAAAGTAACAACACTTAATTACAACATGATGGTTAGATCATTGTGCTGCGTGACAACAGAGGCAAGGGATCTGGCTATGTGTGACGGGTTGATAGCAGTGAATGAATTCCTGAACAAATTTGAAAGCGCAATACCAGAAAAATAGTGATTCAATGCTGTGAAATGGGCATTGCACGCAACACATTCAAGATGATGGGGTACACATCATAGGAGTTTTGAGGATTGGCAAGGATGTAAGAGGATGATGCACCTACGATTTGGAAAACCCCAACTAAGGATGAGAGACGGTTACCATGGGAAAAACAACTTGCGCACCCACCTTTCCTGATGGATACAGACATATGACATGCAACCCGAACAAGTGCACACCACTCCCAGAATAGAGAATTGGAACAAAAAGCAGCTGCAAGAAAGGCGAAGCATGCCAAAGAATATCCACAAATAAGCATTCGACAAGGTGTGCAAAGTGCTGAATAGGGTTCACCAGGTGAAATGTAGTGACTGGGACCTGCACGTACCAATGGTTTGATGGGCCTATAGAACAATATGTAAAACCCTGACCGCGGAAATGATTCCAAGGTTGTGGAATAGAGTAGGGACCACAATTTTTGAAGAGCATGCAAAGAGGAATCCACACATAATAGCACTTGTAGGTGTGACAGTGCACAAAGTCCAGGATGAAGAAATCACACAGTTACGCGAAGTCATTTGGGAGGGGCACATTAGGCTTCGGGAAGCCATTTGGCAAGGGCACATTAGGCTTCATGAACTCAAAAAAGACTAGGTACGACTAAGGAAAAAAGACATTTTGATGGACGTAGAGGTCAAGAGGCTGGAAAACGAGATTAAGCAAGCATGTCTTATCGAAGAACCAAGGGTGGTACTGAAAGGTGCACACACCCATAGTGATAAGTGGAAGAACTATCGCTAGGTACTGATTATTTTGTTGCCGTGGCTAGGACCACATATCACTAAACATAGTAACCAGGGGAACACATTACATACAGCTGAGCACGTAGCGCTAACTATTGTGAGGACAATTGAATATTTTCCGTGGACTATACTGGAAGGCGAGATGGAGCCTCGCATACGCGGTGCGACCACCTGACTAGTCATAGGAAGAATAGTCTTAGCACTCTAGGTAGTTGGAAGAGAGTGCAGGACTATAAATGATTCTTCCTGGTAGCTACGTACTCTGACAGATGTGCGTAGGAACAGTCAGCCACAAGGTTCACACCCATGCAAGGGGGCTTGCACTGTCGCGTGGGTAGGCTGGGAAGTGACCGTTGGCATCATTATTCATGACGAGATGTCTGATTTAAGGCCAAATGGAGCATGTGGCAGGCATTTAAGACAGGATTTATGGGCAATATTGCAGAAAATATGCCACCAAGAAAGCATTGATGACCCAGAATTGGGGGAACAGTCAAATTTGAATTCAAAAAGTGCTATAAAGCTCTAGGGGTTAGCGACGAGACAACACTTGTTCGCTTGAGACTTGAGCAATTAAATAGAGCACAGAGTGTTGAGCACTGGGTGATATTCGAGCCCCTATGTTCGCAAAAGACCGCATACAGTATAGACAAGATGACAACTACCAGGAGAGGTTTGGGCTTTGAAGAAGGAACTGCCAGTGAGCCTGCGTTGACCCATATGGTACACGATGTTCCTGAAGGTACTAGGGTTGTGCTGGAAATCCCGAAATCACCTCAGACACCGAGACCGGTCCACATGTCCCTGAGGAATCTGCGGTTTGGTTAGCTATGAATGGAGGAAAAGGGCAAGGCTATCACCATTGGGACAGATGAAGAGGAGGAGGACTTACAGGTTCTAATTTTCGAGGTAGAGGAAGAACAAGATGTGGAGGCGAACATCCAACAAATGCACTCTGCAACAAAATTTCCTGAGTATGTGCCTTCATGAAAAGGGAAAGCTAAGGTACCAAAGAATTTGGATGCAATGAAGATTGCACTCCAGACCCCGGTCCTCCCTGATGGAATTACCTATGAGGGTTCGCTCCTAGGACGTGTGCCTACGATAAAATTTTAAGACTGGGACCTCATAGACAACGAGAAGTTCCCACACTTAGAGATGAAGAGCCTCATGAAATAGAATACGGAGGGGTTGGTGATCACATTACAACCGTAAAAATGTCTATGCGGTGTGCAGAAGGCCATGTTGCTTCATCTACTGTGGATACCACACTTTCACCACACGCCCATCACCATTTTTGTCATTAGGTAGTTACTTTACCTAGTGCATGATGGGTACTTATGGCTGGAGGAGCCTATTTCCATCACAGCGGATCTCATCCACAGAATTTGCCAACTTCCCTGTAAGGGAAAGGACCCCACGATGATAGCAGCAAAAAGTGGTGATTTGGCTCTCGCAGAAGCCAAGAAGAAAAAATATAAGCTAGAGAAGAAAAAGAGGGGTTATGCCATCAACAGTATCAAGGATAAAGGGGTGCGAATAGTGACCCAACTCCTGGCCGGTAAAGTAATGAGAAAATGCCACGGTGATGAAGTACCAACATCGGTAGTTGCATTGGCCAAATAGTGTGCAAAAGGTGTCCAGTTCAACTGGGCCAAGTTCCTCTGCGATGAATTTTTTCTCAACTGCAAGGAGGCCCAGGAGTAGGGTAAGACCTTCCACTATGCATGGTTGCTCTTTTCCATCTTGCTAGTAGTGGGACAACTACTTGAGGACAGTCAGTTCCTGAGCATTGAGCATGACTTATCAGAGGCCGCGAAGTATGCTTCACTCTGGGCTACCAAGGACGCGAAGCAAATTCGTGGTACAAAGATCTTCTGGGTACTCATGGAGGTGAGCATCTAGATGTGGATTAATAGGAGGCCATGTCTGTCCCCCATCATGAACAATAGTCTATGAATTTTTGTAGACTTCAAGGCAGACATGCACAATATTTACATCAGGGCGTGAAAGGATCCGGCGCAACAGTGGACAAAGCTCCCATTCATAGCCATTGACAACGCAATATTTACAGTGTTAGAGACATGGCTTGAAGTTTTTCAGACTTCAAGGTGGCCCCTACAGGAAGGAACCTTGTCCACCTATGTCACAGCAGGTACATCAGTAGTAAAACAGATGCTACGCATAAGCATGGCCAATACCATAGTGTTACAGGAAGGAGTACTAGCAGCAGCAAATGAAATCGATAGAGTTGCGGTTAGAAGGATCAAAGGACTTAGTCTCAATTTGGCTGCCCTTCCATGAGAAACACCATACCAACTGTAGGATGGAATAACTATAGAAATCTACACCAAGGAGGGCCACGTGATATAGGTTCTGAGTGAGCAAAAGATAAACATTGAACAGCTCAGCGTGCAGTGTGATGAACTGGTATCACAAAATCAGTGGTTGGAATAGGTGGTAGATGACACTTGCAAATGTGTCTCGGAGCTGGCCCTTCCAACACATCTACCAGCAGCAAAGCGGATCCACAGGTTAGCAACTGGCATCCACAAAGACAGAGCAGAAACGACAAAGGTTTAGTTGGAGCTGAATCTTCAAATCACTTAGTTGCACTTGAAGGCATAGCCTTCCACTCCCTCAGAAGTCAGACAATAATGCGCTAGCACTATCCAAATAGGGTTGGAAAAAATTCGACTTGCAATACAAGACTATACAGGTATGTTGGAACAAGCATTTTTGGTCCTCACATCTTTGCAAGAGGACCCCAACATACAACACTTGGAAACAGAGGCATGCGAACATCAGGAGCAGTACGATAGTGTTTGAGGAACTACGCAGATAGTAGTCCTCACTCAATGACTTGCAAAGATGTGGCAAGCTAAGGCACTAAAGGAGCAAGTGGATGCGGCGAGATAGAAAGAGGCAGTTTTCAAAGCACGTGTCCAGCCATGGATTGACGAGGCCTTCACCATCATAGTAGATATCAAAGGCAAGCTCACACATATGCAGGGCATGTATGTGCTAATGCAAGGATTTTCTTCTATCAAAGAGGCTTTATAAGAGCACATGAAGCGGGTCCAACAAACGGTAGAGCATTGTGTTGCGAACCTCTGAGCAGTTCGGGACCAGTTGGAGGGACTTCGTGCCAAGATTGATGCGCTAATAGAGTGACTCGAGGGCAAGTCATGATGTTTGTGTTGGGGGCCTCTTGGGCATGGAATCCTCCCACAACATTTTTTGGGGCTCAAAGCCCAACTTTTGGTCAAATAATGTTGTAAGACTCTACAAATTGCGAGTGCGGAGTGCGAAATGTATGTTGAGTCATAGGGTTGTCCACCCTTAGCTTTGTAACACAATGTCGGCCAACCTATGGTCCTCAGACCATGGGATTGTATAAATAGAGTGAGTCTCTAAGTTTTAAAGATAATTAAACAAATATAGAAGAATTAATGGAGTCTAGAAGATAGTGAGCATAAAGAGAAGAAGTCTAAGTGTCTTGGCTCGTAGTAGTAGGAAGAGGCTCTGCAGCTAAGTCAAAGGCCTAGTAGAGTCCGTAGCTAAGTGCGTAGACCCCTACAGTTGATTTCGTAGGGTGGAGTTGAGTCTATAACCCAAGAAGAAGAATAATAAAGAGAAGTTTGATTCTAAATACTGTGTATCTTCTTTTGTATTACTTTCTTTGAATTTATGTTGTTTTGTTTATCACACGCGCTTATATGAATACTAAACACTGTTAAGTATAATTGGGCTCATACAGATAAGTTAAGTAATTAGATAATATCTGGTTAATAGTAAGAAACGTGAGTAATAACATGGATCGGCCCTCGAGCAAGGCTGCACGAAGGCAGCATCGCAGGCTGCGAGGGACATATAGATGCACGTAGGGTCAATCTACGGACCACTAAAAACCACTTCTATGCAACAACATGCCTCTATATGTGGCCATGGATAATGAATTTTTTCCCGGAGCGTGAGACTTTTACTTCGGTCCTGGTCTGGATAAGACTCTACTCTCTACCTCTTGATTACTGGGAAACAAAATCATTATTTTCCATAGGAAATAAATTAGGGCATTTGTCAAAGCTTCTGAGGCCACCAGAAGGGGAAAATACATATAATTTGCAAGAATATGTGTGGAGATGGATCTCTCTAGATCTCTACCAGATGAGATAATCTTGGAAATGTTTGATGAAGAATGGGTGCAAACAGTAGATTATGAACAGGAGGAAAAGGGGGCAAAAGAGGGCCAAAGCAACATCAAATAGAAGCGAAATAGGCTAGTCAGAACAGGTTCCAAGTACTCGAAGAAGAAGAAGTGTTAACAAGAGTAGATCAGGAAATGGAAGGAAGTCCAGTGGATAAGGAGAAAGAAGAAGACTGTGAATAAATAGAGGATATTGATAAACAAAAAGAGACTATGATGAATGATGTAGAACTGGAGTTGGACCAAGAAATGACCCAGAGTGAGATGGAAATGGAGGGCCACAAACTACAGGAGATTCTTGATAGAGAACACCTAGATTTGGAAGGGTTCTTGAAACAAGGAGCCATGGGAGGGGTAGACTCGTTACCTCAAGAAGAGTTCAATATAGTACAACAACTGTTCATATGGAAAACATAGGCGAAAGGGCTGGAAAGACAGGGTAACAAAGGTGTGAAAACTATGAAAACCACACCAAGATTAGCACCTAGAAACCCAGGAAAGAAAAGAGGCAAGAAAAAGAAAAACGAGCTACTGATGGAATGTGAAAATCTAATGATAGATTCAGGTAAGATGAAAGACCTAACTAGCTACTCCTTTACAAATATTTAATAATGAAGTTCACATCTTAGAATATCAGGGGTCTAGGTAGTAAAAGGAAAAAAAGATTGCTTTGTAATAGAATGAAACAAGAAGCTCTGGATATGATCTTCATCCAGGAAACTAAATTTTCCATTCAAAAAATAAAAGAAATATATAGCAAATGGCTCAATCAATTTGAGTTTCTAGATGTCAAAGCAGAGAATACAACAGGAGGCATACTCACTCTTTGGAACCCCCAAAAGATTGACATAATAGATGCTGAGGCATCTAGGAATTATTTATCGGTGGTTATTTAGCCTGCAGGAGATAAGGAGACTTATCTGGTCACGAATGTTTATAGCCCTCAAATAATGGATGATAAACTCAGGTTTCTAGATTCTCTTGTGGATCTCAGAGATAGACATGCAAGAATACCATGGATCACAGGTGGGGACTTCAACATGATCAAATCACTTTCAGGGAAAAAAGGGGGAACCAGAACTCTAAGCAAAGACTCTTTAGCATTTCAAACTTTTATAGATAATATGAAGCTAGTTGACATTGATATGAGTAATGGTCTCTTTACTTGGAACAATAAAAGAGAAGGAGAGTCTCAAGAAGCCTCAAATTTAGATAGATTCATAATCTCAGAGGACCTTATGCTCACTGGCAAGGAAATGATAGCGAGAATTATCCCATTTGGAGGGTCAGATCACTGGCCGGTTCAACTGGAGGTTCAGGGCATTTGTACCCCCAGGAATAGACCTTTTAGGTTTGAGAATATATGGCTCACCCACCCAGATTTCATCAACAACATTGCAAATTGGTGGTTAGAATATTTACATATTCAGGGTACAAGAATGTTCCTTCTACACAAAAGACTAAAGCACATCAAGCTCACGCTTAAAGATTGGAACAAGAATGAATTTGGCAATGTTTTTGAAGCAAAAAAATATGTTGAAGATAAAATGCAGGAACTCAAGCAAGCCCTTATCATGAATGGCTTTGATAAAGTTAAAAATGATCAAGCAACCAAACATTAGCAAGACTGGGAGGATTTATGTAAACAGGAGGAAACATTTTGGAGACAAAAATCTAGAGTTCAATGGCTAAAAGAAGGAGAGCGAAGCACTAGATTTTTCCATAGATCCACCATGGAAAACAGAGCTCATAATAGAAACTCTTCGATCAAGGATGATGGAGGGAATCTTCTTAATTCCCATGAAGATATAGAAGTTGTGTTAGTTCAACACTTTTGAGGTATAGAAAAGGAAACCATTTCAGATAGAGAGAATTTCATCAAGGACTTAACAAGACATATACCTAAGTTGGTGTCTAGAGAGGATAATCTCAACCTTAATAAGTAAGTGACTGAAGAGGAGGTTAGTAAGGTCCTCAAAGAAATGAAAAATGGTAAAGCACTAGGCCCTCATGGTTTCAATGTGGATTTAAAGCTTGCTGGAATATTGTTAAATAGGATATTCTGAATGTAGTGGAAGATTCCAGGATGAATAGAACTATTTTGAAGGTGCTCAATACCTCCTTCATCTCGCTGATCCCTAAACAGGACAACACTCAAACTCCATACAGTTTTAGACCCATAGCTTTGTGCAATGTTGTTACATGATAATATCCAAGGTTGTAGCCAATAGAATCAAACCTCTTCTTCCTACTCTAGTTTCTATGGAACAATTTGGTTATGTGGAAGGTAGAAAAATTCTCAATAACATCATTCAAGTGCATGAGGTGGTGCACTCATTGACTAGCAATAGGAAGGCTAGAATGATCATGAAATTGGTCCTAGCCAAAGCCTATGATAAGTTGAACTGGACCTATATCGGGAGGGTTCTTAATGCTTTTGGGTTTGATCATACCTGGGTTAGATGGGTCATGGCCTGGTAACTTCTTCCAGCTTTTCAATATTGGTTAATGGTTCTCCCTACAAGACTTCTATTCCTTCAAAAGGCCTCAGGCAAGGAGATCCGCTCTCTCCCTTTCTCTTCATCCTCATGATGGAAGGACTTGGTCGGTCTATCAAGCATGCAAAAGAAGTTGGCAAGATAAAGGGTCTCCAACTTTCTGAGAATGGAGAGGCCTTGACTGATCAACATTTGTTGATGATATGCTGCAGGGAATCCTCACGGTTAAAGAATCTCTTACGTATAAAGAAATCTTGAGTGAGTTTGCCATGGATACAAGTATGGAAGTTAATCTTTCCAAATCTAATATTTTTTTTCTTTAATACCAATATTGTTATTCAGAGGAATATCTCTAGAATTCTAGCCTTTCAAAGGGATGTCCTCCCTTCAAAATATTTTGGAGTTCCTCTAACTACTAAACATTTGCACAAGAGCATTCGGGAGCCATTGATTAATAAGATGTAGGATAAAATCAGGAAATGGACTATTAGATCTTTAAACTTGGCTAGTAGGTTGGTGCTTACAAAGGTTGTTCTTCAATCAATCCCAGTTTTCATGCTATCAGCACTCCCAGCACCAAAAGGAGTCTTACAACAATTCAGAACCATTCAAAGAGACATTCTTTGGGGTAAGGGGGAGGAAAGAAAGAAACGGACCTTGGTAGCTTGGGAAAAAATTTGAAAACCTAAAAACGATGGGGGTCTTGGATTGGATGATCCAGAGGTTCTAAGTAGAGCTTTAGGGGAAAAATTATGGTGGCATTGGGTAAAATACCCAAAGGCTCAGTGGGCTAGTATCTGGAAACAAAAATATGCCAGCACTTGGCAAATTAATGATCACATAAGGATGTTTGGAAGTATAAAGGGCTCACACATCTGGAATAAGTCCTAGGAGAGCAGAGGCTTAGTACAAAAAAATAGCTTCTGGGAAATCAGAGAGGGAGATCTTGCTTTATTTTGGGAGGATAAATGGAAACAAGAACCTACACTATTAAAAGAGGACTTTTTGGACCTCAAGAAAGAGACATACACCAAGGGGTTATCTAAGGTAAAATATTTTTGGGGTCAAAGAAACAGTGCAAGAAAATGGAGAACCTCGAGGAACATTGATTACAGGGATGACAACCCCTTGAAAGCAAAAGCATAGGCTCTTATGAAAATGTTGGAACAAAGGAATATTTTAGTGACAGGGGGGCATGACCAAATTAGATGGGGCAACAATAACGAGGGTATCTTTAATCTTAAGGAGGTAAAACACATACTCCTTGAGCTAGATTCACATGTTACGGATAAGATTTAGCAGGACCTATGGAGGCATCAAGGTTGGATGAATATTAAACTCTTCATGTGGTTGGTTCATCATAAGAAAATTCTAACTTGGGATAACATTTGGAAGAGGGGTGTTCTGGGGCCTTCTAGATGCCAGCTCTGTGAGGCCCAAGAGGAAACAATGGAGCACCTTTTCAATAATTGCATCTTCACCTACAGGTTGTGGGATACTTTTGCCACCATTTTCCAACACACCGTCAGGGATATAGGGAGTATTATCAATAACCTAAACAACTGGAGACAAAACGTTTTCGATTATGAATTTCTTGGCTCGGCTTGGGCTCTTATGCCAAGCTTCATTATATGGAATGTCTGGAAAGAAAGGAACAAAAAAATCTTCAAAAATGAAAAGAGTCCCTCCCAACGCCTTTTTGAGTAGATCTTAAAACAACTTAAGGAGACGATTGGCGCTATAGTGCAAAATCCCCCTAAGAATCCACCTTCAGAAGCTGAAATGAGAATACTATGTCAGTTGGGTATGCAGGGGCTTATTCCTCAGGGCCTGGATAGGAAGGTAATGAAAATGAATACTGAGCAGGATTACTGGCATCCTCCCCTCAGGGTTTCTTGAAATAAGAAATTGATGGGGCTTCAAAAGGGAAACTGGGTAAAGCTGGCTTTGGAGGGGTGTTAAGGGATGAAAACGGAAGTATCCTTTTCATCTTCCATTTCCATTTAGGAAGAGCCACTAATAATATGGTGGAATTAATGTCTCTGGAGCAATGTTTCGATTTCCTGGAGCAGGATAATCACCGAAATGTGATTGTTGACGCTGATTCTGAGTTAATCATTAACTCGGTCAAGAGAATCAACTGTGGCACAAAGCCGGAGAAAGTCTCAAAACATTGGAAGCTAATTGAGGTCTTTCAACAGATCCAGTTTCACCTCTTGTGCCTTCGTACAGTAAGTTTTAACCATGTGTGAAGGATGGCCAATAAACTGGTAGATATTCTGGCCAATCAGGAAGTGCTCTGTACAGAAAGCAGGGTCGTGATGGGTTGGCAAGAGATGCCTCAGAATATACTAAAGGCACATTTTCATGACCAGGCGGATCAAGGCATGATGGTGTTTCGAAACAAAGCCATGGATGTGGGGTCTAGATGATTTGGATTCATTATGAATTGTTGTTTTTTCCACAGTCTTGTCTTTTGTGGGATGCAGGCCACTGTCGGCCTCTACAACCCTGGTAAGTTCAAACACAGATTTCTGGAGAAATTTGCCGGGTATACTCTATTTCTTTTGGAGTTAGTTGAATGGATGGAGTATCATTTTACATTGGTTCATGTATTAGTGTAAAGGGGATGGTGTGAGGGGCCGAAATTTGGGATTTCTCGGTGGCCTTAATACCCCGAGTTTTCTTTCTATAAACACAATACTGCTCTCGGGGTGGTATATGGTTTATCGCAGGCCTCTCAAGCTCGAAGTGATTTTTTCTGAAATGGGAGCGATTCCACTCACCAAGCTACATGTGGCCAAGGGGAGGGAATGAATACCGCCCTCATCGCACGCTAATTATCAGTGCTTTAGACCCGTGCGATATGATCCTCTATTGTCGGATCAAGCAAGGCGGATCTACAGTCAGGAATAAATGAGCATGTAGATGGGTCCAAGTAGTTAATCATCGTGCTTCTAGGTACTGCGACATGTTCCTCCACCGTTGGATCAGGCGAGGAAATTTGATGGTTGAGATTAAGGATGCAAGTCTGGATGAGGAATATATTCCATGCTTGTTTTGTTTCATGGCAAGAATCGATGATTTTCACGTGTTCTATGTGTTCGAGGGTTATTCCCCCATTCAGACTCGAAATCCTTTTAAATTGGTACCTTTTTCCTCTTCGAGTCTGATTCTAAATTTAAAGTGTGTGCTTGTTCCTGGTACGAATTGAATCTCATCCATCAGATTTCTATAGGAAGATCGTATGGCCTCAACACTGTCAGTCTTTTGAGGGTATTGTGGGTTTGTTTGCAGGGTTTGTGGTTTTTGCTCTTAGCTCGGTGCCCTAGGTTTTAAGAGAATAGCTTTTCCCTAGTCCACAGTTCCTCGTGCACTGTTGTATTTTATGTAATTTATTTCATGTTCTAATGATAAAGAAGGTACGACTCTTGATTCAGCAAAAAAAGGATAATAATAAAATTAATATCACATGCCCAATCCTTTGTCCCCCAAACAAGGTGGTCTCATACACCCGTTTGGTGTCTATGACCTTAAAATTGGAGAGATCTAAATATTCTTCTTTATCCTACAATACTTGCATGTAATGGAGATTATGTACTTGAGGAATAAAAGAATTCATTTAAGTTAATGTAAAGATGACGGTATGCAAGAAACATGATGCAATAATAGTTATAGAATATAAAATGTGTCCCTTCATTCACAACTTTGATGCACTATAATTAGCATTCGAAGGCTTAGAGGAATGAAACTACACAAGTTATGATTCATAAAATCTATAATTAGCATTAAAAAAAAAATTATGACTCGATAAGTGTTACATAGAGCTCATTGTTGACCCTCCTCCATAAAGGATGGTTAGAAATGAACGCCACCTTAGATAGAGTAAATCCAAAATATTCAAGCACCCCACTAGACTCACCCTACAAGGACAAAAGGTTATAGGGAGAAAAATCACACATTGAATTTGAGGTGCCACTATCCCCAATGATAGTTGTAACCAGACTCGAAGACTCTTGACCTGCCATAGTAAGAACTCCACAAAGAAAAAATTGGCAAACAATGCAGAAACCCAAAATATGTACTTGAAAGACCAGGAGAAGGGGCCAAATGAGCTTTGAGCGACTAGCCAAAACCACAAAGGAATTTTCACCACCTTTAATGCTCACCTGCCTAAGGACCCAACTCCTACCAATTCCCTCATAGAACACCAGACTAGACCCCTTGACATATTTTGCAGGAGAACTAGGGAAGGTCAAGTTGAAAGAATATAAGAATGAGGAAGGAATTTTGGAGATACCCAACCCCAGAAACCCACCCTTTGGAACCAAACATCTGACCCTCTCTACGAGTGATACACTACATTCGAACACTCACAAATACCATGCCCTTGGGCCACATATGACAATTAATATTGTTATTCCTAGAGTTGAGTAAACACCATTCTTCTTGTAAAGAGAGAAAACCATCTTCATGTTCACCGAGGGAGAAAAAATGACTCTTTTGAAAAGACACCTAACTGACCCAATGAAATTCCCCACAACATATATTTCTCCTACATTTACCAAATCTCAAACACACACACTATGACTACACTAATGATAGCTAAATAGAACATGTTCTCTAGATCCTTCTATGGGCAAGTGTTAGTGAAGCATCTACGACATGCTCTAGCAACATTAATGATGTGTGGGAGGAGGGTTGTAAGTGAGCTCCATATCTTCCAATCCTTCATCAATGACTCCCATTAGGCAGAGTTTATCTTTCTACAAAATATTTTCCAATTGGTGAAGGTCATGCAAGTCCATAGGAGGAGGCCATAATGTGGAGAAATCTAGGTTGGACTTAAGATTCCCCTAGTTCGCAAGCAATTCTGCAACCTGATTATGTTCCCTTCTTAAATGTGGGTTAATAACATAATGTAAAGAGAGGATTAGGTCTACGATTATGAAGGCTTGTCTCTCTATTAACCAACATTTGATCACCTGGAATATAGCATCTCCATTAATCAACAACTTAACTACCTAAATCACCATTTGAGAGTCCCGTGTGACTTGGACATTTAACATGCCTAACTGTTAGGTGAGTATCATACCCTTTTCTATTATTGGTGGTGACTCCACAGTTCACATTATTGGTGGTGATTCCACAGTTCCTTGATAGTACGGGTTGTGTTACACAACCAAAGGCACATTCTCTAGGACATGGAGATAATGGAAAATATTCTTAAGCACATCCCTCATACAAGGCACACAAGTTGGTGTTTTAATTAGTATATACACATTATGGACCTATAATGGCACTTGAACATCCTATCTGGAAATATTCTCCTAGATCACCATGAGAATAGGGAGAATGTCCTCCTCTTCATGGAATACATGCATCATGTGATGGCCCTAAACCACACAATGGTGCAAAAAACGAATCGCCTTAGCATCCCCCCTACTATTGGTCATTTAATATGGAACAATAAGTATGTGATCTACCTTGCAACAATAGATTGAGACAACTATTCCTAGTCTCCTCACTACTATTATATATTTGGTTTTTTTGTTTTCTATTTTTTTGTATTTTTTTCATTCCTTGAAGGCCTTCATATTAGTATATGTCTCACGTGTTTTGAATTATTAAGTAGCATTTTATCTTCAACTTTCATTAAATGAGGAGAGTTTTGGATATTCTTGAGTTTTGAGAGTGATTAATGAAACTAAAACCTTTACTTCTTCCATATAATCTCTCAAACTTCCATATAATTTCTTGTTCAAAAGCTAATACAATACATATTCCAAGGAAAAACATTAATAACTGTATTTTACATCATATGATTAAAACAAACACATAATGGAACCCATGTTTAACCATTTGAAATATTAATAATCTAAAGTTATGTTAAATTTTACATATAACTTTTTTTGATAAGTAATTTTATT